>JAIUZE010045445.1:0-19014 GCA_022085475.1 Heliosperma pusillum | reverse complement strand
GGCATCCCTATCAAACTCCCATGGCCTCCCTAATAGAAGGTGACAAGCATCCATAGGCAGTACATCACACAAGGCCTCATCAGCATATCCTTTCCCAATAGAAAATGGAACAACACATTGTTGATCTACTCTAACTTCAGCCCCCTTGTTCAGCCACCTAAGCTTGTAAGGTTGAGGGTGGTCTTTGGTGGGCAATGTTAGTGTATCCACCATTGTCTTAGAGGCTACATTGGTGCAACTCCCTCCATCCACAATCAGATTACACACCCTCCCTTTTATGGTGCACCTAGTTCTAAAGATCTGGTGTCTTTGATCTTCTTCTAAGGTTTGGGGTTGTGTGTGCATCACCCTCCAAGTCACCAGACTTAACCCAGCATCAGGTTCTATCAACTCCTCACTAGCCTCTATCTCAGGCTCTTCCATCTCCTCATCACAGACCAACACTTCATCATCTCCCCAATGGATTACTTCTAGGGTACTCAGAGCCCTTTTAGATGGGCATTCTCTAGCAAAATGCCCATACCCTTGACATTGAAAGCACTTTTTGAGAGGGGTAGTCTTCCTTTGGCCTGCCTCAACAGCCTTGCCTTTATCAAGGTTGAAAGGAGTCTTAACAGGAACCACAGGTTCTCCTATCTTAACTCCTACAAAAGGCTTGAAGGTGGGGGTTCTGGAAGGTGTCTTAGAAGCACTGGCCTTCCCTTTTCCCAATTTTTCTACCCTTAAAGACAAGTTGACAGCTTCCTCAAAGGAGTATATGTTTTGTAGCCTGACTTTGCTAGCTATCCTTTCATCCAACCCTTCTAAGAACCTTGCTATCTTTTGTTCAGATTTCTCAACAACCTCACATTGCAAAGTGAGTTGTTCAAAGTCTCTTAGGTAGGACTCTAAAGGTCTTTGGTCTTGCTTTAGGTGAGTAAGCTTAATGAACATGTCTTGAGTGTAGTCCCTAGAGACAAACTTAGCTCTCATTTTCTTTTTCAGTTTGAGCCATGACTTTACAGGTTCTTTCCCTTCCCTAACCCTCAAGGTTTTCATGTTTTCATACCACAGTGAGGCATAGCCTTTTAGTTTCATGATAGCAACCTTAAAAGCCTTTCTATCAGTGTATCCTTTAAACTCAAAGACTCTTTCTACAGACCTTAGCCAATCTAAGAAATCATCAGGGTTCAAGCTACCTAGAAAGTCAGGAATCTCTACCTTGATATCTTTGTCTTGGTGTCTGAGAAGACTGTGATCTGAGCCATCTGAATCTGACATTTCAAACTGATCTACAGGTTGTCTCCTCCTTACTCCACCTTGTGGGAAAGGTGCTCCTCTTCCTCGACCTCTGCCTCCCCTTGTATCATTGTTCTGTTGGCCCTCAAGGAGTTCATTGACAGATCTAGAGACCTCCATTACAGTTCTGGCAAGATCTTGAACTGTGTTTTCAAGACCTGTGATTCTCTCTTCACTCATGGTTGTATTTTGTGTTTTTAATGTAGTTAGGTAGATGAACTCACAAACCAAAGCTCTGATAACCAATTTGCACTGAAACTATTCAGAAAAGACAACTAAACAATGACAATTTGAGCTAAGATTAAGACACTTGCAAATACTCTGTTTCTGTTTGAATTGATTGTTAAAGAACAAGGATAGGACCTTAACCAAAGCACAAAGCCAATGGTTGAGGGTTGAACCTTGATCCCAGCACACAGCTAAGGACCCAAGCTCACTTCCAAGCACACAGCAAAGGAAGTTGTCTCAAGCACACAACCAAGAGATGCAACAGAAACAAGGTTTCAGTTTTATATTTTACTTCAAATCTGTCTTTCATTCATAAGGAAAAGGCCTTATATAGGCAAGGACATTACATCCTATTCGTTCATTACATCCTAGGGCCACAATGGGTTTGCAAAAGAAACAGAAATAACAGCTACATTGTTCAACATAAAGCAATAAAGTAGAAAAGTAGTTCTAATAGGACAATCTGCCTTAATTGGATTGTTGGGGTTGAAACTGGTGGAGGGGTGGACTTCTGAGCTTGATTCTTGAGCTCAACTGAAGTGGGATGGATGCCAAAGGTCCTTCTAAAAGGCCCTCGAGTTTGTTTGATCATAAAAGGAAAGTTTGATAGTGACATGTTAACTACTGCAAAAAGGCTGAAATCTGGACAGTCTGAAGTTGTCCCTAAGCTAACTCTTTGTGTGTTTGTTTCTGGGGAGGGAAGTCCTGGGGAAAGTTGTAGAGGACCTTCCCAAGACATAGGTTTGAGGGTTGGTTAGGCTTGTTTGATTGTGTGGGGCCCCATGGACCTTGTTTAGAAAGGCTGTGATAGGCTGTTTTTGGCTGGGGGCTGTTTTTGTTGTGTTGGGTTTGTTGGGCTGTTGGCTGAGCTTTGTTGTGGCCTAGTCTTGGGAAGTGGATGGCTAGGCTTTGTTCTGGTTGTGGTGGTGTTGTCTTAGCAGGCTTGAAGTGGTTGTGGCTTGGACTGAATAGAACATTGTCATAGCTGGTCATGGTGTTGTCTGAATGTAGGTTGTTGTTTTGATGTTGAGTCTTGTCTTGAGTTTGTGTCTTGTCTTGAGCTCGTGTCATGGCTCGTGTCTTGGCTTGGTCACATACTCCCGTTGCAACATCTATTGAAGAAGACACGCCAATCCGAATGGCGTGTCTAATGCATTGATTGTTTTCCACTAAAATCAGACATACGGCTCTTTTGCCTCATTCTATTTCAAACACTTCCTCCCTCTACCTCTAAAATCCGAAACCTTCATCTCATCTCAAACACTTCATCTCATCTCAAACCATCTCACAATTCATCTCCGACGTATCTCTCACCTCTTCTCTTTCAATTATTAATTGAAATTCCTAATTAGCAAGGTAATTACATCTCCTTTCAATTTTTGTAGTTATTTGTTTAGATTTATGCAAATTTCTGTTTTAATTGATTTAAATGTTGTTAATTTTGTTGTTATTGTTGTTTTTGTGCTTAAATCAAGTTATTGTATAGAAATTTATGCCATTGCTTGAAAAACCCCAAATCTTCAAACCCTAGATTAGTGTTTTGGGTATAATTTCGGTTTAGCTATGTCTTTCTTGTTTAAAAAACGCAATTGAAGCTACTATATAGAAGTTTATGCCATTGTTGTTAATTTTGTTGTGATTATATAGAAATTTGTGGTTTCGGTATAATTATGTTTAGTTATGTGTTTTTGGAATAATTGGACAACTAATTGCTGATTTATACTAAATGTGTTGCATTTTTGTTGTATAGAATGGAAATTTGTGATTATCCTCTTATGTGTTATTGGGATGGAGAGGTAGTGGATCAAAATGGGTATGTTTGCTATAAAGGAGGGAATCAATGTTTTATTTTAGCTAGTACAAAGATGACATATTTGGAATTAATTGAAGAAATATATAAGGGAATTGGCATTCAAAGTATGAGTAGTCAATTGAATGTGAAAATGAAATTTCCAAGTTCCGGGTGTTTTAAAGTTGTACCACTTAATTGTGAGGGATTCTTTAAAGCATTATGGGCAAGTGTTCGTCATTCAAATGCTCCGTCAATGGACATATTTGTTGAAGTTTCCACAAGCCAAATTGTGACCCTTACACCAACTATTCCTCTTAGGCTAGATGATGTTGCTCAATTTGTATCTCTTGAGGCTAATGATATAAATGAGGGGGAATTTGATGGGAACTTAGAGGGTGATATGTTTGATGAGGAGTTCGCCAAACTTGATGAGAATTTGATAGTAATTGAGGAAGATGGTGATGATGATCTTGCTTTTGCTAGTGCACCAATTGTTGAGTTTAATAAGGTTGATCCATTAGATGAGGATGAATTGAATAGTTGGAAAACATGGGAGAGTATGGTTCGATATGAAAAAGGGAAAGAGTTTGCCGTTGGACAAGTCTTCACAAACAAAGCTTCAATAAGTGATGAGGTGACATTTTATAGTGTTCAAGCAAATCAATTTTTCAAGGTTGCCGAATCAAAGCCTGACACTGTCACTTATAAATGTGGTCGATCTCCTAGCCCTTGCAATTGGCGGTTAAGAGCGACAAGAAAAGACCCTTATTCTCAAGCATTTACAATTGTCACATACAAAGGTCCTCATGACTCTTCGTGTGTTGGTGACATGGTTCCTCGAGACCACTTTAATTCGAAACGAGCTTTCATAAGTCATTTGATTCGTAACTATGTTGAGGGGGATTGGGGATATAAGGTGATGTCTGTTGTTGAAGTCATTTTAGATAAGTTTGGTTACAAAATATCATATGCCAAAGCTTGGAATGCAAAACAAAGAGCAATTGGGGATATTTTCGGTGATTGGGATGCATCGTATGAGATGTTACCTCGTTTCATGCAAGGTTTGAAAGAATCTAATTCTAGTACAGTAGTCCAATGGTCAACCACACCCATAGGAGACTCAAATGTGCATACATTCAAGCGTATTTTTTGGGCATTTAAACCATGCATTGAAGGGTTTGAACATCGTCGGCCTGTTTTAACCATAGATGGAACACACTTGTACGGGAAGTTCAAAGGAACAATTTTGCAGCTATGTCAATTGATGCTAATAACCAGATTTTTCCTGTTGCTTTTGCTATTGTTGAATCTGAAAATAATGAAAGTTGGTCTTGGTTAATGGCTTGTATAAGACTCTTTGTAACAAAAAGAAGTAGGTTGTGTGTCATATCCGATAGACATGCGGGGATAATGAATGCAATGAGTGAAGTTGGTAGTGGATGGGAGGAGCCTCATGCTTTCCATAGGATTTGCATTCGTCATTTGGCTTCTAATGTTAACACTACATATAGGAATGTAAAAGTAAAAAATCTGTTTGGTTCAACGGCTATGCAATTTCAAGAAAAGAAGTTTGACATTGGATTTGCCCGTCTAGGTGAGATGGATAGGGATGCACAACATTATGTAGCTGATGTAGGAATAGAGAAGTGGTCAATTTGTCATGATGGTGGTCATAGATATGGCATATTGACTACAAACTTGGCTGAGGCATTTAATAATGTGCTTAAAGGAGCACGTTTTCTTCCCATCACCGCACTTGTGCAATGTATATTTTTTAGAGTCAATGCGTATTTTGTTGAGCGTCGTGAAGAGGCAAGGAAACGTTTGTTGCAGGGTCAACATTATAGTAGTAAAATCACACATTTGTTAGAAGAAAATTGCAAGAAAGGAGCATACCACAAGGTTGTATCTTTTGAGCATGTTGGAGGGTTGTACCAAGTGACAACGCGTAGAGGTTCAAGAAATGTGTCACGGGGTAGCCATTTGCACACCGTTGATTTGTCAAAGAGGACATGTACTTGTAACAAGTTCCAAACGTACAAGTACCCTTGTTCACATGTGTACGCGGTTTGTAAAAAAATGAAGTTAAATGCAAGCCAATTTGTGGAAATTAGCTACACAACGAGAGAGCATTTGGCTTCATATGCTAGCAAATTTCAGCCTTTGAAAGATGAGGCTTATTGGGGTCATTATAATGGTCCTAGAATAGTGTGTGATGAGCTCAAAAGAAGGGGAAAAGGTAGACCACATGGTAAAAGATTTCGCAATGAAATGGATGAGAAATGCAAGACTAGGGTGTCATGTAGTTTGTGTCGTGGCATAGGGCATAATAAAAAAAACTTGTGCCATGAGAGTTAACAATTCCCAAGGGTATTTTGTTAAACTTACATTGTATTTTACGTATTCATTTTAATTAACAATTGTATCTTTTATGTTAAACTAACAATTATTTTACATGTGCAGGATCAATGGAGTACCGTCTGCAACCAGGACCGGTCAACCCGGAAGTTCTCACACAACAAGAAACCCACCGGAGCAAGGCAATATGGGACGGGGACGACAAGGGTTCCCTCAGATGTAGGTCACACTTAGCTATGCACAAGGGGTTTTTGGTAAGTGATCGTGTAGTTGACTTCATTAGGGAGTCTCAGTTTTACTTTATCCATAGAGTAGTAGGTTTAAAATTTAATGTAGATTTCATAACTGCTTTGGTTGAGAGATGGAGACCAGAGACCCATACCTTTCATATGACCGTTGGTGAGGCTACTGTGACATTGCAAGATGTGCAAGTGTTGTTGGGATTACGGATTAGAGGAGATGTTGTTACTGGGTCATCCGCGTGTAATTGGAGAGCATTGATATATGAACTGTTAGGTCAAACACCAGGGGAAGGGGATCTTAAAGGGGCTTCTTTCAGGATTGGTTGGTTGACAGAAAATTTTAGTGGTCTTCCGGAACAAGCAAACGAACAAGCTCTACATCAATATGTAAGAGCTTATTTGCTTATTTTAATGGCAACTGTGATGTTCCCGGACAAGAGTGGCAATGATATTCAAGTTGTATATTTGCCTTTGTTGAGAGATTTAAATGCCATTGATGATTTCTCTTGGGGTAGTGCGGTTCTTGCCACTCTATATCGTAATTTATGTAGGTCAAGCAACATGAAGGCAAGAGATATAGGAGGCCCTCTTATTTTATTACAGCTGTAGGCATGGGAGTGGATTACGATTGCTCGACCTATAGTCACGGGCCCCGAAAACCCACCCCTTATTCAAGGACCATATCCATTAGGTTCACAACATCAACTACGAGTTGATTCGTTGGGTCGTAGGTGGTTGAGCGTGCATCGTAGGAGGCTTCAAGGCACAACCATAACCACTCTACTCGGGTATAGGGATGCTTTAGATAACATGCGTCCCGATCAATTTGTATGGCAACCTTACCCCCAAGCCATCTTCTCTTTTTTGCCTGAAGCTTGTTATAATGACTCGGGTGAGTGGTCTGTGGTATCCCCTATGATTTGTTTCGATATTGTTGAGTGGCATTTGCCTAATAGGGTCGCTCGTCAATTTGGGTGGAAACAAAATATCCCTGAACCTGGTGATACCGAACCCAAGTTGCATAAAATGGATAAAGGGGTGCTCATTCAAGGAATTGGGCGGATTATCATTCAGCATACCTAGCTATGTGGTTTAGGAGGTACCAATTTAGGTTCCTTGGTGTTGAGGATAACATTGACATGGGCTACAATGACCCTTACATGGTTTGGTACCGGGATCGAACTCGCCGATTCATCAGCCCTACCTTCCAACAAGCTTACCAAGCACCGTTAGGAGCCACTGCTTATCTTGTAAGTTTTACTAATATGAATCGTTATTAATATTTAAAATCTTTCATAAATTATTATTTTTTAACACTAACAATTTTTTTCAGGCTCATGGGTTTGCCGAAGTCCATAGGACATGCAATACGGAGATACAAGCGATGCCTCAAGAGGTGCCCCCTCATTACCGTAACATCATGTCTAACATCCGGGACAACACTTCCCAATCTCTTGAACATGTTGGGTATTCACATCTTCTTCAACAACTTCACCAACCAACGCAAGAAACCCAAGTGGAGGAACAACATGAAGATAGGAGAGATGGTTCGACAATGCAAGAGTCAACGGCGGAAGACGATGAGACCTTGCAAGTGTTCAGGCGACGGTCAAGGCACACCAATACTTCAATGTCGCCAATCAATGAACAAGGAACCCCGGAGCCTTCAAAGGCAAAAAAGATTTGGTCTCGTCTTCGTGGGAAAAAGAAGACATGAAGCAGTTTTAATATTTTTTAGGACGTGTAATCGATATTTTAGTAACTAGACTAAGCTCGAAACCCCTTGTGCCGCTTTTATGTGTGTGAAAACTTTTTTAAATCTTATAAAAACAATGTTTTCTTTGTCAAAATTGCGTAATCTTTTATTGTTGCTTATGAAGGTAAATAGAGTGAGTGACTAGGTACCAAAACTTTTAAAAAAAACATTTCACTGCAAAGACATGCCATTAGGATTGGCGTGTCTAATGAAGGAGACAAGCCATTGCTAATGGCGTGTCTTACTAATGGCATAGAGCAACACCTTCATTATTTTCAAAAAACATCAATGTTAAAGACACGCCAATCCGAATGGCGTGTCTCCTTCTACAGACACGCCAATGCGAATGGCGTGTCTAATGCCTAGAGTTTTGCTTATGTTTCTGCTTTGGGCCAAAAAAATGAGCTGAATAGACACGCCATTGGCAATGGCGTGTCTTTGCCTCGATATTAACTCGCAAATCCCGAGCCTACGTGGACAGCAAAACAATAAATAGTTTTTAGACCAACCCAAAACGATAAATTTTTATTTTTTCAGCATTATTTTAAAAACGGATTCTGTTTATGGCCACTAAACATAGTTATAGAATTTGGCACAACCAAAGGAAGAAACAACTAGATGGTTCAATTGGTATCTATTCCTCTTTTAATTCATTTAACTCGTGAATCATTTCAATATTACAACCCTATTTATTTTATTTACACAATGCTAATTTTACAATATTAAGTCTAATTTATGTGATCATGTGATTAAGTAAATTAACAAGAAAAAGATGTATGAAATTAAACTATGAAATGTAAATACTAAAGTGATTATGGTGACTATGTTAATAAAGATTTTAGTGATAATGTTTAGGATTATATGATTAGGTAAATTATAATGTGATATTTTGACTAATATTTCGGTTTTAACTAGATTAATTTTAGATTGATTTCCTAACAACAACAATATTAAAAGAATTATATTAGTGAGATTATAATTCATGATGGTCAAAATTGCATAAGTAAATCAAGGATAGAGAATTACCGTAATTGGAATACGATTATGTAAGAAATAAAGTAAAGAACAATTGTCCAACCCAATAACAAAAGCTATGAAAATACTTAGAGAAATACTAAGAAAACTATAATCTAAAACTTGTAAGGAAGAAATAAACTACTAAATTATTATGCTCTAAATTGTATGTAAAAGTATGCTAAAGATAATATGATAATGTATGTGAAGTTGTGTAGTATATGATGATAATAATTGTGTGTGATGATCATTGGCTTTTATAGGGCTGCATGGCTGCTGATCCTCGTCCAAATATGTACCCTAGTCAAAGCATTAATGTACTCATTTAAGCTCGGTTTGAAGAAGAGCTAAGTAACGTCCACTTGCAGAAATACCCGATCGGGTATTTGGTAATCCGATCGGGTTTATGTGTAAGATGGATTTTCCGTCTTTTCATCTTAGGCACGGAATCCTATGCCTTGGTCTTGGTCAATGCAATGCGGAATTGGGCTTGGGCTGATCTTCTCTTGACTTGGGTTGATATTTCCTTTTAAAGTTCAAAGCCAAAATCCAAATTGAGTTCATTCGAGGAAGGATGTAGCGGAATCGTAATCAAATCGTGAACTGGCTATCATCAATTCCTTGAAAACTCGTATCCTAGTGTCTTTGCTCCATAAAGTAGGAAAATATAGCAAAACCGCTTCATTTCCTATAAAACGAGTCAAAACACGCAAAACAACTAGAATAGCAATATTAGCTCGTTAATCACTTAACAAAGTGCATAAATCGTATAGAAATCGAGCTAAAACGGGAGATAAATCAGAACAAAATATCACTTATCAAACTCCCCCAAGCTAAACCCTTGCTTGTCCTCAAGCAAATATAACAATCATAACTAGGACAAGGGTAGCTAACAATGATCAATCTATCATACGAATCTCAAAAATTAAGCTCTTAATAAGTAGATGAATCATAAACCCGTTACAACAAGGGCGAAGGAAAATGCGGAGCATGGTTGAGATTTACATAACGGCGCAGCATAGAAAATATTCTTTGGACCTTTTCAGCTCTTGCATGATCTTTCAACAATGGACTCTCACGGTGCACTCTTCACTCAAATTTTTGTAAAATAGGAAATATTGGTTCAAATTTAAAGTGACACTCACCTATCTACAACTTATAAGAATGTGCCCGCAGTCTAGTATGGTAGACAATCCAAAATCATTAAGTAAAACTAATCATGATCAAAATATAATGTAAGAAGCACTAGTAAAGTAAAGAAGAGGCTTGGGAAATTTGGGTAAGAAAGTGGACAAACGATTTTGGTCATGTGGAGCTTAAAGTCAAGCTAGTAATAACCAAATGTGTAGTGGATACTCAATCCAAATCATACCAATTCCCATCAACAAAAGTCAAAGCCAAAAGCAGCATATTGGCTTATTAAACATGACAAACCAAATTACGACTTCCCATAATTTTTTTTCTTTTCATTTCATGGAAGCGTTTTTCCTCTTTTCTTTTCTCTTTTTTTTCTTTTTTTTTTTCTTTTGAGCTTTCAATTTCAATTTCATTTTCCATTTTTCATCGTTCTTTCAAAGCTCCTTTTTTTTTCTTTTTCTCTTTCACATCAAAACCTAGGAATCAGCAATCCCGAGACAAGATCTCACCAAATGGTGGCCTTATCAGAACATCGCAAAAGCACAGAACACCCCTACACAAATAGTTGGTTACTAGCTCAACAAGGGTAGGCAAAATTATAGTGTAGCTAGAGAGAGAAGGGTGTTTTTGCGAAAGGTGAACAAGAGATTGAATGGCTTCAAAATGTAGATCATGACAGTAATACTTATAGAAAATGGAATAAAAACCATACTTATGCGTTTTGATGTAACACAGACTATAAGGAGAAACTACTCACTCCTAAACTGGGATCGGGTTCATATGTACCGACCAGTGGAAGCTTTACCTTACAATATGAGTAGCTTGCCAAAGTCAAGATCAAGCTTAATTAAGTCCAAATGCAATTTCCTACCTACTGTGTACAAGACATCCCCATGAATGCATAATTCCTCATAATAAAATGAAACATCAGCTTATAAAAACTATCAAATGAGAAATGTAAGATGGAAATGATCTTTTCTTTTTTGTTTTGAGTTTTTCGTTTTTTTTTTTTTTTTTTAATTTTTATAAAAACTAAAAAGAAACTAAAAATCTAAATGCAATCCTAAATGCAAATGCTCCCCCAAGCTAAAACTTCACATTGTCCTTAATGTGCAGACAATTATAATAGAAACAAACTGAAAGACGGTTGATAGCACATGGAACAGAAAAACGATTTGAAATTCTAATGGGAAAAGGGCTAAAATAAAACGAAACATGCAAAAGAAAGAACGGAAAGAAAGAAAATTCTTACAAAATGTCTAGCCTCCCCCAAGTTAGTTATAAACAAGGGGAGCTCATCATCAAAACACAAAGGCCACCAGCTACGGCCTCTCCTCTCAGAAGGAGGTGGCTCGGATGCGGATCCAGAAGCATCTGTGTAGTAGGTATCATCTGCAGAATAATAGCTACCACGAGAAGCAATGATCCCGGTAGGGTTGCTGGCTCCTAAGGACTGGTACTCCTCTACTTGGTGATCTCCAAAATCACCTCTATACCCCCCAGAACTCTCGACGCCATAGTCGGTTCCACAGTAATTTGGTCCGGCTCGCGGCACACCTGCAGCATAAGTAGTACCATACCCCCCTTCGGGCCAAGTATAAAAAGACGGGTAGGGGCCCTCAGGTCTAATCACACCTTGCCTAGCAAAGTGGTCATAGATGCGGTGCAAAGCAAGCTGCTGGTCGGACTGAATTCTATTAACGGATAAGGTTAGGGCTTCAAACATGGCGGTCACATCGCCCTCAGCATGGGTCGAGTGAGAGGATGATCCTACCTCAGGGCGGCGGGATCTAAGTTGAACAGGTGGGTCAATGTGGGTAATATCCCCAACAGGAAGGTAGTAAGTAGGTCGGGGTAAGATAGCCTCACCCTCTTGAAGTGAAGGTCGCTGCCAAAGAAATGGAATTTGCTCTACCTCGGCGGTCAACTTGACCGAGTCACGGCCAGCAATCCTCCGAATCATATGGGGGTGAGAAGCACAAAACCAGTTGAGCTGAACAAAATAATCATAATCCAACCCATTTCCCATCTCGGTGGGAGGTGTAGTCAATGCCTGAAGGTCGGTGGTGGCTTGGTTAAAACCACAAACTCGCATAGCAAGGTGAGTGATAAGACCTCCATAGACAATGACAGTGTTCTTAGGATTAATAGCTTTGGTCAACTGAACAGCAAAATGATACGGTATACCAACAGACCACGGTTCATCACCATTCACATTCAAAAATCCTCCTAACATTTCTAACTCTACTCGTCTCACCAAATGAGGTTCAACACGACCCAAAAAGGTCCATCCCATGAATCTTTGCCAGATTCTAATGGCGAGATGATGTATATGTTGGTGTGGGAAATGATCCCATCGAGAGACAGGGTAAGTCGAAATAGCACTCTAAAGCAGGCTAACATCAAAGCCTTCCGGAGGTGAGGTAACAGTATTTTCAGTGGTGAGACCAAAATATCTAGCAAAAGTCTCTAAGTTCATATTATAATCATCATTAAACAAGCGAAACCGAACTTGAGGCATAGTGTTTCTACTTCTAGACCGATGTAACTCAAAAGAGCTCAAAAATTCAAGGGTTAATTGAGGGTAGGTCTCATAACTAAAGTTCATGCTAACATTCATACCTAGACCCCTAAATAACACATTAACATGCTCAAGAAGTTTCATATGCCTTAAAGAAGAAACATTGAGGAACTTGGTAGCCCTCATACCTTTGCTTTTAAGAACGCACCATTTTTGCCATTGCTCATTGGAGCCAAATTCTACACCCGGAAAGTTAGGATCATGCATAGCATCCCCTTGATTTTCAGGTTGTTCATTTGCTTCAAGCATTTCTATATCTTCCTCTTGTGCTCTACTACTTTCTCCTTGAGTGGAGGTTCTTGCCCTCTTTGATTTCCTTAATGTAGGTGCCATTTTCTACAAATAACTAGTATTAAAACACTTCATTCATAAACACAAGTGGATAGCATAAGTGTTATAATACTAAGCTTTAAACACAAATTCAAGCATAGTAACCTTAGTAAAACATTGTCATGCTATATTTTGAGCACAAATGGATGATATTAAGCATAACAATATGTTACTAAGATGAACAACATATACTTAAATCATGAGTTTGGCTACTACCTAAAGGTACTAATGCTAACTTAACATGACAAGATCATAAGTGCATAGTATAAAGCATGAATTCAAGCATCATACTACCACTTAAACATAAGTTGTTAACATATAGCAAAGATGAGTATCCTAATTAGCTAAGGAGCATCCAAATCAAAGTAATCATCCTAATTAATCACTAGAATTCACTCTATAACATGTAAGAATCATTAGAAATCCAATTTAAACAAGTTTTGCAATCAAAATCAAGAACCCCCAAATTTGAGTTAGGGTTTGTTCATGTTGGTATTCTGAAAAATATAGAGAGATTGAAGTAACTAAAGTAGAAATAACTTACTTGATGATGCTTAGAAATTGCTCTTGATGAACTATAGGAACACATTTTGTAAGAAAGGACTAAGAATTGAAGGTTTTGAGAAGACTTTGAGCCTTTGTAATTGAAGAACACGGGTATAAGGCAGCAAGCAAAGGGTAGCAAATGGGTTTTATAGAAAAAAATAGAGTAAAACACGAAACAGGCAATATACCCGATCGGGTATACAGCAATCCGATCGGGTAAGTTTGCTGATCCGGTTTTTGTTTCTTTTTTTCTTTGCCACTTGCTCTTACCTTTGGGCTATGTCCTTGCACATACTTACTAACCTCAGTGATATTGACAACTTGGGCCAAGGATAGCTCCTTCTTGTCACAATAAGTCCTCCGATTCTAAATATGAAAAACGATATACTAGATATGCATAATAACAAGTAAAACGAAAAAATTGCTCCTAACTATTACAACACAAAATCCAAAAATAGAGTCCAAATAAAACATTCCAAATTAAAATTATTGTCTAATAAGTAAAAGAAAGAATGCATAAAGAAAAAGAAAAGAAAAAAAACGGGTTGCCTCCCGACAAGCGCATTTTTAAGTCATGCTAGACTATGTTTTGCTATCCCTCCTTAAGCCTTATGAAGGGATTTGAGCTCCTTGCAGCTGGATTTGTCCTTGAATTTCCACATTTACCTTTTTACCAACACCCATGGCAATCTCATTCTAATCATGCCTCCGCAGCCTTGAAAGCCTCGAGGTCGCCATCTCCAACGCTCAACACATTCCCCTTTTTATCAAAGGTGGCACTCGATCCATCTATTTCAAACGTGATCTTTTCCCCTTTCAGATTTATACAAGCTCCAACCGTGTTTAGGAAGGGCCTTCCTAATATAATATAGTCATTCCTTTCCTTCTTTGAATATATGACATAGAAATCGACGGGAACGCGGAAGTACCCAATCCGTATTGGGACATCTTCCACAATTCCTGCGGGAGTATGCATAGATCCGTCGGCTAGTTGAAGACTAGTACTTGTGAATTTCATTTGTATGGGGCAATGGTCATGATAGAAATCAAAAGGCATGACGCTAATAGCGGCTCCTAAATCACACAATGCACCTTTGACCTTATGAAAACACATTGTGAAAGAAATGTTGAAACAACCTGGGTCCTTAAGTTTGGAAGGAATGAGAATCTTCCCTTCTTCAAGGGTAGGTTCCTTGCGAGAGTCTTTGGTTGCTTCTTTTTGCCTAGATGTTGTACCAATCCGTGCCTCCAATTTTGAAAAAGCATCGTTTGTTGCCAAAGCTACTTCTCCAATTCTTTCTTCCAATTTCCCTTGAGCTTTTATCAGTTTCATGATCAAGGCTTCGAGACGGGATGTCTCCTCATGTGTAGGGACTTTGGTTGGTTCGGCTTGTGTTGGATTGTTGTAAAGTTCATGGGGTAACCTAAAGATAGGCTCCTTACTCTTTTCATTCCCAAGAGGATGATCACAAGGTTTATCACTAATCATATCAATTGTGACAATCGATGGTACTTCACTCCCTTGGGTGTTTTGACAAGAACTCGACGGGGTCAACTCCTCTACTCTCTTTTGGAGAGATAAAATGGCTGATTTAAGTGAGTTTAGGCTAGAAAGGAAGTAAGAGCTCATGTTATGTTGGGTTCGGGTTACCTCCCTTAACTTGACATCTACTAGACCGTTTTGAAAAGGAGAGTATTGTGGTGTATGAGTGGATTGGGCTTGAGAAATTTGTGGGTGAAAAGGGGTTAAGGGTGTGAGTTTGTTCCCACATCATTGAGGTACATGTCCTATTCCCCCACAAAGTTCACATGGTGTTGTTATTGAGGTAAATGGGTTGAAAACTCTAGGGTGATATAAGGTACTTTTTGGGGTGGTTTCGTTGGATTGAATGGGACAAGCTAAGGAAATGGTAGTGTCAACATCAATTGAAGTTTCCACTCGACTCTTCTTTTGCTCTCCCCCATTGGTTTGTGAACCTTCCCCTCTTTCATTTTGTGATTTAGTTGATAGGTTTGACAAATTGGTTCTAAACCTACGGTGAAAAGCGATGACAATCTCTTCCCACTGCATAGGCCTTGTGGCTTCCTTTAAACGACGGGTGAACCACCACTTAGCTTCTCCCTTTAGTGATAAAGGAAAAAGGGTTTCTCTAATTTCGTTTTGGGTGATTCCCTCCCTCACAAAGGTTTGACATATTTCACAAAAGGTTTGAAGATGGTGTGACGGGTTTTTGTTTGGTTTTCCACAAAATTGGTTACCCTCTATGAGAGCAATCAAAGTCAAATGGACCCTTAGGATCCCACTAGCGAGCTCAAAAACCCGGTACCTTGGATCTTCCCTTGTTAGTATCATTTTTTGTCAACCTACAAGAAAAACACAAAAGAGAAAGTTAATAACGATTTTAGGTACGATTGCACCTAGAAATGGTAGAATTGATAAACAAAAACCAACAATACATAGATAAACAAAACCGTGCTTCCCGGCAACGGCGCCAAAATTTGGTCGGGTTTGTCGCGGTTCCGATACAAAAATAATTACCCGCACTAGGCTAACAACATAAGGAATGTAATTAGGGAAGTAGGGTGTCGATCCTCAGGGAGTACGTGTTAACTATGAATTGCTATGGATTAATTTTCATTTAAGTTCGAGTCATTTGAGGTGGTTATCTAAACTATTAATATAAAATAAAATGACAAGTATATAAATGACGATAAGTAAATGACAAATATGTAAATTGCAAATGAAAAACTCAGAACAGAAGACTTACCCGATCGGGTTGTCACATACCCGATCGGGGAAACCCTCTGATCCGAATAACAACAACTAAATTCTAACTAAAAACGATATTTAAATGACATTATTGAAAGCCTAACTAACTAAACTAATAAACTAGACAATAATAATAAAGTAAACTATCTAAGAACGAGAATAGAAAGACAATAAAGTAAACTAGCTAGATAATAACAAAATAAACTATCTAATACGGTAAGATAAACTAACTAATCAAGTTGTTATAGTGAAAGAGAAATACATGTAAAACTAATTAAAAGTTTCATTGACACCAACATTAGAATTACTATGATTATCTAGGCCTTGTAGCGGTATATTCCTTTCGGATTCGTACCGACCTTTTAGTGGGTCCTAACGTCCTTTCAGCATGGTTAGGTCACTAAACCCCTATTGGCAGTCCTAATTCCCATCCCAACTCTCGTTATAAAGATAGAAATTGACTAATACAAACAATTGTTTATGGCCACTAAACATAGTTATAGAATTTGGCACAACCAAAGGAAGAAACAACTAGATGGTTCAATTGGTATCTATTCCTCTTTTAATTCATTTAACTCGTGAATCATTTCAATATTACAACTCTATTTATTTTATTTACACAATGCTAAATTTACAATATTAAGTCTAATTTATGTGATCATGTGATTAAGTAAATTAACAAGAAAAAGATGTATGAAATTAAACTATGAAATGTAAATACTAAAGTGATTATGGTGACTATGTTAATAAAGATTTTAGTGATAATGTTTAGGATTATATGATTAGGTAAATTATAATGTGATATGTTGACTAATATTTCGGTTTTAACTAGATTAACTTTAGATTGATTTCCTAACAACAACAATATTAAAAGAATGATATTAGTGAGATTATAATTCATGATGGTCAAAATTGCATAAGTAAATCAAGGATAGAGAATTACCGTAATTGGAATACGATTATGTAAGAAATAAAGTAAAGAACAATTGTCCAACCCAATAACAAAAGCTATGAAAATACTTAGAGAAATACTAAGAAAACTATAATCTAAAACTTGTAAGGAAGAAATAAACTACTAAATTATTATGCTCTAAATTGTATGTAAAAGTATGCTAAAGATAATATGA
Source organism: Heliosperma pusillum (assembly GCA_022085475.1). Lineage (NCBI taxonomy): Eukaryota > Viridiplantae > Streptophyta > Magnoliopsida > Caryophyllales > Caryophyllaceae > Heliosperma > Heliosperma pusillum. The sequence continues at coordinate 1,855 of JAIUZE010045445.1, read as the reverse complement.
TAATGTTTGTGAAGTTGTGTAGTATATGATGATAATTGTGTAATTGTGTGTGATGATCATTGGCTTTTATAGGGCTGCATGGCTGCTGATCCGTCGTCCAAATATGTACCCTAGTCAAAGCATTAATGTACTCATTTAAGCTCGGTTTGAAGAAGAGCTAAGTAACGTCCACTTGCAGAAATACCCGATCGGGTATTTGGTAATCCGATCGGGTTTATGTGTAAGATGGATTTTCCGTCTTTTCATCTTAGGCACGGAATCCTATGCCTTGGTCTTGGTCAATGCAATGCGGAATTGGGCTTGGGCTGATCTTCTCTTGATTTGGGTTGATATTTCCTTTTAAAGTTCAAAGCCAAAATCAAAATTGAGTTCATTCGAGGAAGGATGTAGCGGAATCGTAATCAAATCGTGAACTGGCTATCATCAATTCCTTGAAAACTCGTATCCTAGTGTCTTTGCTCCATCAAGTAGGAAAATATAGCAAAACCGCTTCATTTCCTATAAAACAAGTCATAACACGCAAAACAACTAGAATAGCAATATTAGCTCGTTAATCACTTAACAAAGTGCATAAATCGTATAGAAATCGAGCTAAAACGGGGGATAAATCAGAACAAAATATCACTTATCATGTGTGCTGGGATCAAAGCTCAACCCTCAACCATTGGCTTTGTGCTTTGGTTAAGGTTCTATCCCCCTCTTTCAACATTCAGTCCAAACAAAAACAGAGCAATTTCCAAGTGAATAACCTTAGTTTAATTTGTAGTTGTTTTAACTTGTTTTCTGAATAGTTTCATTGCAAATTGGTTATCAGAGCTTTGGTTTGTGAGTTCATCTACCTAACTACATTAAAAACACAAAAAAATCAACCATGAGTGAAGAGAGAATCACAGGTCTTGAAAACACAGTTCAAGGTCTTGTCAGAACTGTGATGGAGGTCTCCAGATCTCTCAATGAACTCCTTGAGGGCCAACAGAACAATGATACAAGGGGAGGCAGAGGTCGAGGAAGAGGAGCACCTTTCCCACAAGGTGGACGAAGGAGGAGGCAACCTGTAGATCAATTTGAAATGTCAGACTCAGATGGCTCAGATCAAAGTCTTCTCAGACACCAAGACAAAGACATAAAGGTAGAAATCCCTGACTTTCTAGGTAGCATGAACCCTGATGATTTTCTAGATTGGTTGAGGTCTGTTGAAAGAGTCTTTGAGTGTTTAAAGGATACACTGATAGAAAGGCTTTTAAGGTTGTTATCATGAAACTAAAAGGTTATGCCTCACTGTGGTATGAAAACATGAAAACCTTGAGGGTTAGGGAAGGGAAAGAACCTGTTAAGTCATGGCTCAAACTAAAAAAGAAAATGAGGGCTAAGTTTGTCTCTAGGGACTACACTCAGGACATGTTCATTAAGCTCACTCACCTGAAACAAGACCAAAGACCTGTAGAGTCTTATCTAAGGGTCTTTGAACAACTCACACTGCAATGTGAGGTTGTTGAGAAATCTGAGCAAAAGATAGCAAGGTTCTTAGAAGGCTTAGATGAGAGGATAGCTAGTAAAGTCAGGCTACAAAATATATACTCCTTTGAGGAAGCTGTCAACTTGTCTTTAAGAGTAGAAAAGTTGGGGAAAGGAAAAGCCAGTGCCTCTAAGACACCTGCTAGAACCCCTACCTACAAAACCATTGGTAGGGACAACTTCAGACTGTCCAGATTTCAGCCTTTTGTGCAGTAGTTAATATGTCACTGTCAACCTTCCTCTTTTGAACAAGCAATGCGTGAGGGACCTTCAGCACATCTTTGGGAGCCATTCTACTTCAGTTTGGCTCACAAACCCAAACTTGAAAGTCCACTCTTCA
>JAIUZE010045444.1:0-95963 GCA_022085475.1 Heliosperma pusillum | reverse complement strand
TAAAGTTACACATTTTATTTATTAAAGTTACACATTTTATTTATTAAAGTTACACATTTTATTTATTAAAGTAACACACATTATTTATTAAAGTAACACTATTAAGTAACACAAAGTGACTTTAAAAGTTACACTTGTTGATGTCAGATCTGTTTCTTTTTTTAGTTTTTACTCTTGTTTTCATATTTTTTTCTAGATCTACCTTTTTTGTAAGTGTGGGTTGGTTTATTAAAGTAACATTTATTAAAGTAACACAAATTCTCTATTAAAGTTACACACCTTATTTATTAAAGTAACATTTTTTTTCCTAGATCTGAAAAAGTTACACATTATCTATTAAAGTAACACAAGTTCTCTATTAAAGTTATATATCTTATTTATTAAAGTCACATATACCGTCTATTAAAGTTACACATTTTATTTATTAAAGTCACATATATCTTATATTAAAGTAACACACATTATTTATTAAAGTAACACAAAATGACCTTAAAAGTTACACTTGTTGATGTCAGATCTGTTTCTTTTTTTTAGTTTTTACTCTTGTTTTCAAATATTTTTTCTAGATCTACCTTGCTTTTTACATAGTTTTTACTACAGTTATACTCATATAGGACTACAGTTACACTCATTGAGGACTACAGTTACACTCATAGAGGATTACAGTTACACTCATAAATGACTACATTTACACTCGTAGAGGACTACAGTTACACTTATAGAGGACTACAGTTACACTCATAGAGGACTAAAGTAACACTCATAAATTTGTAGTAAATTACGGAGATTCAACATGTAATAAAATTCAAAAAATTCCACTCAAAATGACCTAAAATTACTAAAGTTACACTCGTAAAATATTAGAGTTACACTCGTAAATCATCAAAGTTACACTTGTAAAATGTTAAAATTATATAAATTCAAATTTTTATGTACAAAACCGTCTTAAAAAAAATAAAAGTTACACTCCTAAAATGTTAGAATTATACTCGTAAAATGTAAAAAATTATATAAATTTAAATTTATAAGTAATAAACCGTCTTAAAAAAATATTAAAGTTACACTCGAAAATCATCCAAGTTACACTCGTAAAATGTCAAAATTATAAAAATTCAAATTTTTATACAAAACCGTCTAAAAAATATTAAAGTTACACTCGAAAATCAGCAAAGTTACACTCGTAGAATGTTAAAAGTATATATATTCAAATTATTATATCAAAAGCGTCTTTAAAATTTAAAGTTACGCTCGAAAATATTAGAGTTACACTAAAAAAGTATTAAAGTTACACTCGTAAGGTGTTAAAATTGTTTAAATTCAAATTTTTGTATACAAACCGCCTTAAAAACTTAAAGTTGGTGGTAGATACACTAATACTACTGGATACATTTACTAATACTACTAGATACATCTGTGATAGATGTATCTAGCCGTATTAAAAAATGTATCTGGGATACTTACATGTGTATCTAGCTAGTTCGTACGGTTCGCACCGTAGTTCAGTTCGCACAGGATCCCGCCCCTATATATATATATATATATATATATATATATATTATATGATATATAGATATATATATAATCTATATATATATCTATATATATATATATCTACTATATATATATATAATATATCTATATATATATATTATATATAAGATATATATATATATATATATAATGTATTTCATTATATCCATGATCTTTTCATTAAAATTAATCTTTTTATTAAAATTAATCTTTTCATCAAATTATATAATTTTTACGAAACTCTAAGCTATAATCTTTTTATTAAAATATAAATAATAGAAATAAAACTATTAAGCTCCTAAATCTTTATTTGATAGTATTATTTGAGAATGACTTGACTCATATTACTCATAACCAAAACTAAAAACTTATTTTTATTAGTTTCATGACAAAAAAAAATTGAGAGAATTTATAAAGTGGAATCGTTAGCTTTGTGATATAAAAAATATATTTTAAAAAAAAATCATTTTCAGCACATAGTCACTTCTCTTGGATTAATTTTCAACTTAAGTTTTTTTGTAAAAAAAAATACAATAACGATAAAAATGAATAATTAATGAGATATCATTATTATTTAAATATCCTATTAAAAATAAAAAATTATATATACCATACATTTATTGCACGGGTTCTAAAGTAGTTAACATAACAATAGAAATTATTGTTTAAGACGGAATATCCGTCTTAAGTTTAAGACGGAATATTCGTCTTAAGTTTAAGACGGAATATCCGTCTTAAATTTAAGACGGGTCAAATAGAAAAGGATAGGAACACATGAAAGTTGTAGGGACTAGCAAAAAAAGTTATCCTATCTACCTATATGGGATGTATTTTACCCGTTTTAAGACGGATATACATGCAACATGCCCGTCTTAAGACAAACGATGAAAGTAATACTTTTGAAAGCAACAAAATTTAACAATCATAAATTGATACAGTAGATTATAATAGAAAATGAAAATTAACAAGATAGAAAGAGGAGGATGGGAAGAGAGAGTACCAGGGAAATTGAAGATGAAAAATGCACAGGAGGAAATTGTAGGAAGAAGATGACGGCAGAATGAGGAATTTGGGTGAAGTAGAAAATGAAATGATTGTGTTTTTAATAGGGGTAGAATAGTAAAGGTCACTCATAAAAAACGTAGGAATTGGGAATGACCAAGGGGGGGGTTGGTCAGCCACTTCCCACATGATGCAGGAATTAAAGTTCCTGTGGAATTCTAGATTCCTCCATTTTTTTTAAAAATGGGTAACCAAACAAGAGCCTTAAATCCCAATTCATGGGATTTTGGAATTCCTGTGTTTTTGTTGGGTAACCAAACAAACCCTAAGATTGGAAAATACAAGCAGGAGAAAAAGAGAGAAGATGGCAGAAATTAATGGAGGGGGATGAGACTCATGGGAGGTTGAAGATGCATGGGAGTTGTGGGGAAGTAGAAGACATGATAAGAAACGTTCACATGACCTGTTATTGGAATTTTGAAGTAAGTTTTTGGTATGGCTTGTTTTGAGAAGACATAGTATAATGATTGGATTATTATGATATATTAATGAAAAGTGAGAAGATAGGCCAAAGGCTGAATAATTCTTATTAATTTTTCTTTTTCTTAAGTTCCTATCAAAATGAGATATATAGATTATAGAACAATAAAAATGAAATAAATAGAATAACACCAATTTCACCCCTCCCGTTATAAACAAACTTACAAATTTCACATGCCTTTAAACCACATAAAAATCTTAAGAAATTAATAAATCAAAAAGCGATATTATTATTCAAATATGAATCACAATCTATCACAATGTACACTTTATTTTCTGATCCCAATCACACCTTTTAAAAAAATTATCACCCTTACAGCTAAAATATATACCATCAAGTTTAGCCTTCCAATAATAATCTGAACTTCTAGCAGCACTATGACAAAAATTAGTTTCTGTTGCACCCTTGAAAGAATCAAAGGATCTATTTTTCTCATTTCCCCACCTTAACCTACAAAAATAAAGTGTACGTCCAAAAAAATTGCGTTTGAACGTCCAACTAAATTCTTTGCCTTTCGTAAGAGATTGTTCACCAAGATCATCATCTCCTGATTTGCAATGTACAATCAATGGCTTTGATTCATCTCCTATGTCATTGATTATATGAACTGTGTGTTCATGAAGGAAGAATTGATCGACGTTACGATCGGTTATTGAAGATGCAAAGCTTGTAACCATGATTAGTAGAGAAAACAAGAATAAAATTGTTATTCTATAATTAATTGCCATGAGAAAACTAAATATATTTCCTTAGGTTTAATTTGTGTTATAATAAATGTAAGATTGTGTAAGGTTTACATATATGTACTACATATATAAAGAGAGTGGAGGATGAAGAAGGAGAAGGGTTTGTAAATGTATGATGGAGTACTACAAGCCGTACAAGATATGTTATTTTTGAATAGAAAATCATATCAAATCATCCGTATAAATTTATGATAACTTCCCAAATTCAGAAAATTCAGTCAAATAAATTTCTATAGGATTTAGTAAATGCATTAACATGTACGGAGAACTATGTAACATTTATTTTTTAATTAAATTTACATTTAATGTAGGAAGACGGATCTGAAAATAAAATTGTGCTGCTTTTTAAAGTTTTATTTTTTGTCAAACACTACCTAAATTTTAGAACTTCTTTGTCAAACACTACCAAAATTACTATTCACGCATGAAAAGGTGGCAAATAAGCGATTTTAGGGTGTCGTTATCATAGCCTTGAAGTTTATTTTGCTAAAGTGTATTAATGATTAACCTCTTTCTTAAAAATATAGGCTCATATCACTAGGATGAAGATAATGATTGATAATCAAGTCCGACGATAATTGAAGTAATTTTGCGTAAAATATAATGGAACTTACTAACTTAGTTTATACGTTCATATATTTTAGCAAAAATAAACTCAAAACTATGATATCGACAAGTTAAAATCGTTTATTCTTACATTTTCATGCATCAATATTGACTTTGGTAGTGTTTAACAAAAAAAATATAAACTTTATAATTAGGTAGTGTTTCACAAAAAATAAAACTTTAGGTAGTTCCTCACAAAGTGGCATAAATTATAGGTAGTGTTTGACAAAATACTTAAATATGATAGATTTACATACACCATCAATTAAAACATGACCCTTGAGTGTTTTAATTAACCTCAAATAGTTAGTTTACGGTTAGATTAGAAATGTTATATGTTTAGTTAATTTGTTAACTTACATAGTTAACTACATTTATGGTAGTATAATATTTTTCTTTTTGTTTGTACATTTCGTTTTTATTTTTTGTAATTCAATTATGAATACATATCTTTGTATACTCTTTTCAAATTTACTTAATTTTAGTTTTTTAGTTATCTTATTTTATTGTATTTGGAATTTATGAATGTAAATTTTGAACATCTTAAATTATCTTAAAAATATATTCCTTTTTTCTTATATTTATTTATATTCATTCAATTTTTTTTAATATATTTCATTTTTTTTTAATATTATTTCATACTTTTTTATTATCTTTATGTATGTTTGTAATCATTAACTATTAATTACTTTTTTAATATTAACTTTTTTTTAAATCAAAATTATTTTTTTCTATTTTATTCTAAAACATATTATATGGGGGATTATTAAAAGGATGGCGATAGGGCGCCACCCGGTGGTGCTGAATCTCGGCGCCACCTTAATAAAAATAATAAGAAAAATAAGAAAATAAAATATTGATTTTCTTTTTTGTGCCAAATGTTTAAGGATAGATACGTAATTTTAAATTATCTAGTAGTTTTTCAACTAAAATTAAACTTTTAACTAAATCAAATTAGAATAATATTTTCAAAATATTAATCGGATGATCAAGAGATGAGAGAGAAAGTTGGAGAGAGAAAGTTCCAACTTTGGGGATCTAGGGTTTTGTGCAAGGGCCAAAATCAATTCTAAAATCTCTTTCTCTTACATTAAAATTTCAGTAATAAATAATAGGCATTGGTATTATTCACAATAAATAATATTGTTAGTATAATTGTTAGTTAGTATTTTAAGAATGTCACCAAAAATTAATAAGAGTAAAACTCATACACCGACTGTTGCCCAACGCACGAACGAAACATTAGTAGTGCAGCAGGATGTTCTTCAAGCCTTTAGACAGGAAATTGATGAAGTCGATAAGGAAAATAATGGTGTAGAGGACGGAGGATGGCAGCAGGTCGTCAATCGTTCAAAGAGGAGAGATAGTGGGAGTAGTTCTAGTCCAAAATTGCCTACTATAATTGAAACGGAGGTGGCGGAAACAGATGTTGTGGCAAGTGTCCCTAAGCCTATTCTAAAGCTTGATGTTGCTGATGTTCAGGAGGAGATTGAATTCTGGTCATCGGCGGTGTTTGGTTATGTTATGGGTGCTAATCCACCAAAAGGGGTATTGGAAGGCTATTTAAGGCGTGTTTGGAAGGATTATGCTATTACAAAGGTATCATTCTTACCAAATGGTCTATTTGTGGTTAGATTTGATAGTAAGGAGCATTCTAATCTAGTGTTGGCTAGGGGAATGATGTTGTTTGATGGAAAACCAGTGATTTTGCGTCCTTGGGATCCTAATGTTAAGATTACAAAAGTATCGGTGAAACGGGTTCCTATCTGGGTTAAATTAATGGGTTTGGATTTGAAATTTTGGGGGAATAAGTGTTTGGAGAAACTGTCGGCCTTAATTGGTTCTTTCCTGAGTATTGATGATATTACTATCAATAGGACTTTCCTGGGTTTTGCACGAGTAATGGTGGAGGTGGATATTGATCAGGTGTTTCCTGATCAGATTCAGTTTGTTGATGAGCAAGGTAATGAAATCAGTGTATGTGTTGAATATGACTGGTTGCCAGTTTTGTGTAAGAAGTGTAATGGAATAGGACATCGTGAAGTGGTGTGTAGGAAAGGGTATGGGATTCAGAAGAAGCCTGTCTTTCCTGTAGTGCAGAAACAGGTTTGGCAAAGGAAGGAGCCTCAAGTGTCCCATATTGATCCTTTAGAGTTTCCTGCATTACCTGTAGGAGGGGGAACTCAAGTTTTACCTGCTGTTGGTCAATTGATGACTACTCCTGTTCATAGGGGGCACACAGTGGCTTTTACTCCTGCAAGAGTTATTTCCAAAATAACTAGACATGAGTCAAGACTACCTGGAGATAAGGATGTGAATTTTATGATGAACTTTAATGCTGCTTTGTCTGGGTGTTCTGAATTGGTAGATAAAGGGGGTGGCAGTGTGCTTGCAGCCCCTAATGACTAAGTTTGGAGCTTGGAATATTAGGGGGCTCAATAGTATCAAGAAACAGAAAGATGTTAAATGGTTTTTGCATCATCATGCTATTGAACTTTTTGGGCTCCTAGAGACCAGAGTGAAACCTGGTTCTCTGAATAAAGTTTTGTCTAATTTCTGTCATAATTGGTCTATTTGTCATAATGCTAGCTTTCATTTGAATGCTAGGATTTGGGTTATTTGGAAGAGCAGTAAAATTAAGGTTGATGTGTTGGAGTGTGGAGCTCAGTTTATTCATTTAAAGATTTTTGATTGTGTGACTGGTCATACCTTTTATATAACTTTTGTGTATGGATTCAATAGAAGTGAGGAGAGGCAGGAGCTATGGGAAAGCTTGAATAGGCTTTCTAGGATTGAGCCATGGTGTGTGCTTGGGGACTTTAATAATGTTCTTTATTCAAATGAGAGGATTGGGCAGGTTGTTAGAGATAGTGAAATGGTTCCATTTCAGAATGTCATTACCTTGTGTGAGCTTCATGAGATGAAAACAACTGGTGCTTTCTTTACTTGGAATAACAAGCAGACTAGTGATAAAAGAGTTTTCAGTCGGATTGATAGAGTTCTTATCAATGATAACTGGAGTAATAGCTGGCCTGATTACTTTGCTCATTTTTTTCCTGAAGGTTCCTTTGACCATTGCCCTTGTGTTATTGAGTATGGTGAGGTGCAGTCGTCTAAGAGAAGGCCTTTCAAATTCTTTAACATGTGGACTAGGTCATCTGACTTCCTGGGTATTTTGAAGACTGGATGGCAGCAGTTTGTATATGGCTCACCTATGTTCAGAATTGTGAAGAAAATGAAGGATATGAAGGTGCAGTTCAAAAAGCTTAATAAGGATCTTTATGCTGATATTGCATTTAAGGTTCTTCAGGAGAGTCAGATTATGCTGCAAGGTGATCCTGGGAATTTAAGGCTTATGGATGTTGAATTTCAAGCTAGAGAAAGCTTTCTTCTCATGGATGCTGCTCGTGATGATTTTCTGAGCCAAAAGGCTAAGTGCTCCTGGGCTAAAGAGGGAGATACTAATTCTTCTCTTTTTCATCAGGCTATCAGACAAAGACAGATTAGGAATAAAGTGCTTTTGATTGAATCTATGACTGGTGTGGTTTGTAAGGAACCAGATCATATTATTCAGGCCTTTGTTGATTTTTACAAAGATTTGCTGGGGAGTGCTAAGGGATCATCTTGTTTCTTCCCTCATATTGTGCAGAAAGGAAGGAGAGTGGAGGATTGTCTTTGGGAGAGGATGTGTATTACTCCTAGTGAGGAGGAGATTAAAAGAATTGTGTTCTCTATTCCTAATGATAAGAGTCCTGGTCCTGATGGCTATACGAGTTGTTTTTTCAAAGCTGGCTGGGAGGTTATGAAAGATGAATTAGTTGCTGCAATTCAGGATTTCTTCCACACAGGTAAGCTCCTAAGACAGATTAATGCTACTAATCTGGTTCTTATTCCAAAGATGGAGAATCCTGTCAATGTCACTCAGTTTCGTCCTATTGCTTGTTGTAATGTTCTTTATAAGATTATCTCTAAAATTCTGTGTGAAAGAGTTTCTGTTGGTCTTGGCAATGTCATTAGTCCTAATCAGGCTGCCTTTATTAAGGGTAGGAGTATTATGGGTAATATTTTAATTAGCCAAGATATTGTTAGACTATATACTAGGAAAAGTGTCTCTCCTAGATGTTTGATGAAGATTGATCTGAGGAAAGCCTATGATTCGATTGAGTGGGATTTCATTGGAGATATGCTGGTTCAATTAAATTTTCCTCCAAAGTTGGTTGGCTTGATTATGAAGTGTGTGACTTCCCCTACTTACTCTGTGGTGATTAATGGGTCTCCTAATGGATTCTTTCCTGGTAAGAGAGGTCTAAGACAAGGTGATCCTATCTCTCCTATTTTATTTACTATCTGTATGGAGTACCTTAGTAGGTTGTTGAAGGAAGCTAGTAATTTGTCTAGCTTTAGATTTCATCCTCTGTGTAGTAGGCTTAAGTTGAGTCATCTAATGTTTGCTGATGATGTCCTTCTTTTCTGCAAAGGGGATCTAAGTTCCATTGCTGTTATTAAGGAGACTTTTAATTGCTTTTCTGAAGCTTCTGGTTTGCATATTAGTTCTGAGAAGTCTGAAATTATGTTGAATGGTATTGATTCTGTGAATGTGGACTATATCTTGCATTATACTGGTTTTAAAAGAGGTAAGTTGCCTTTCAAGTACCTTGGGGTGTCTATTTCTCATAAGAGACTTAGCAAGGTAGATTGTCATGTCCTGGTGGATAGAATGATTGCTAGAATCAGAGGATGGAATAGTAGGAAACTATCTTATGCTGGCAGACTTGTGTTGGTGAAGGCAGTTCTATCTACTATCCATAATTATTGGTCTCAATTGTTTGTTCTTCCTATGGGGGTCATGGATAGAATCAAGGCCCTTTGTAGGAGTTTTTTGTGGAGTGGGTCTGAGAATTCTTCTAAAGCTTTAGTGGCTTGGGATGTGCTATGTAGGGGCAAGAAGCAAGGTGGATTGGGAATTATTGATAGCAGTAGCTGGAACATTGCAGCTATTGGGAAATTGGTGTGGTGGCTTGTGATTAAGAAAGATCATTTGTGGATTAAGTGGGTGGATAACATTTATCTGAAAGGCAGACCTTGGCTGGACTATGTACCAACTAGTAGCTCTTCCTGGGCTTGGAGGAAAATTTGTGAGATCAAAGATAGATTTAAGGTGGCATTCTCAAATCAGCAATGGTTAGGGACTGATGGTGGGTACTCTATTTCCAAAGGGTATGAGTGGCTGGCTTGTACTGATAATGTTGGAGCAATTCAATGGTATTCTGAAGCTTGGAATAGATACAACATTCAGAAGCATGCATTCTTTATTTGGCTGATGAAGAAGGAAAGGCTTTTGACACTTGACAGACTTAACAGATTTGGTATCACTCAAAGCTTAAACTGTTACATTTGTGATGATGGTTATGAATCTCATTGGCATCTTTTTCAAGACTGCTGTTATGTGAAGACTTGTGTGCAGCTTCTCCTAAGTTGGTTGCATCTCAGTATGGTGCTTCCTGTCACTGCTGGAAAGATGCTGAGGATTAGAAGAGTGTCTGGTTTCAGGAGGTTGCTTTATTGTTCACTGGTAAATGCAGTTATGTATAATGTATGGCAGGCTAGGAATACTTGCTATGCTGATGGTTATGTCATGAGGCCTCAAGCTTTGATTGTTCGAGTGCAGCAGGAGTATAGAACTCGTCTCCCTGGGATGATGAAGATGGGGATTAAACAATGTGATATTGAGTATTGTTCTAGCATAGGTCTTTTATGATTATGTTAGTCTTTATATGTTGATGTATTTGTGGTGGTGCTAGTTATGTTGCAAAAACTGAATGTTGTAATAGTGATTACCTCATTTGAGGTGTGCTTAATGATTACTTACATTTTCACCAAAAAAAAAACAAATTAGAATAATACAGTATTTACACAAAAATGACATTAATTTATCTACAATATAAAAAAAGTTTCATCATTGTTCATCTACTGGGTCTCAAAAAATATTACGTAGTACAAAATAAATTGTTACCTTAATATTAGGATAGATCTTTTAAAATATTTCAAAAAAAATTTGTTATTTCCAAGATATTTCGTAAATCGGTTTTGGAAAATAATACTCCCTCCATTCGTTAATGTTATTCCCATTTCATTTTCACAATCTCCAAGATGAAACTTTGACAGCAATTTCGGACTTGTAAATGTTACTTTTTGTTGCTGAAAAATATATTTTGTGAAACATGATTTGATGATAAATGTAAATATTTAAGTTTCGTGTGTCAATAATTTTTATTCTTTAATATATTTACGGTCAAAGTTTGGTAACTTTAACCTCCAAAAAAGAAATGGGAAGAAAATAGGTGGATGAACGGAATATATTTAATTAGCTTATTGTTGGAGATGATTTTATTCCATTAAAATATGTATTTCGTTTTTTTATATCTTCATATATATTCATTATTTGTGTATATTCATTTAATATTGATTTTCAGATTTGATGAATATAATTTTTTGATTACAACAGTTCCGGTTGGAAAAAATGAGGGAAAATGAAGGGAGAATTTGGAGGGAATATTTGATTAGGGTAGGTTAACATTTTTTTAAGTAGTGTCTAACTTCAATTTCAAAGCTAAGTCACACAAACTCACGCAAAATAGTCCAATTCCTCAAATCGCTTCAGTTAAAACTAATATTCATGGCTAATAATCAACTACAACTAGCTATCTGAAATTGATAAAAAGGAACTAATAAAATAATGAAAAGTGTTAATATTAATATTCTCTTAAATATTATACTAAATATTATTTCCTAATTTTGGCTATTAATATTGAGGGCTGCGAAACATCGTCGACGTTTTATAAAACATCGTCGACGTTTTTTAAAAAAAAGACCACTACTACCCTTTTCTCTCCTTCCTCTCTCTAACTTTTTCTCTAAAATTCTAAAATCTCATAAACTAATCTAAACAACTTCCACAAAAATTTGAAAGACGGTTTTCATATAAAATTAAACGGTAGTCAATGGCGGACAATGAATCATCGGTACGTTATGCAAACCCTTTAACGTAATTTTTGTTTTGTTTCTTTAGTTTTCCATTAACGTAAATTTGAAAGACGGTTTCCATTGCTTTCTTTGTTAGTGTTCCGTTACGAGCCTATGACATTTGTTGATTCTTGAACACCCTTTTGAAGTCGATTTATAGTTTTTATGCCGAATTCATGAATATTGATATGATTTTTGGACGATTTAGGGTAGGCAACTCTACATTGGACGTTGATATGGGGAATCAACGTCCAATATAGACGTTGATAATCAATTTTGACGTCCCACCTAGACGTTGCTATCCCATATCAACGTCAGAGGTAGACGTTACCAACGTATATCAACGTCCAAAGTTGACGTTGTTTGCTATCATCAACGTCCAATATGGACGTTGAACACTATACCTAATGTCTGTCGTAGACGTTGACACCCCATATCAACGTCTATGTGGGACGTTATGTATATGTTTCAACGTCTACGTTGGACGTTGAAGTAGTGATTCAACGGTTTTTTGAAGTTTACTTGCGTATTTTCGTGTAATTTCTCGTGTTTTCGCACGGTTTATTTAAGTTTTAATGTAATTTCCGCTTGTAAACAGGGTTCATTTGAGGAATTTGTCGATAACGGGTTCGATTTCAACCCTTTATTTGTGACGGATATAGGATTTGATACTCGTGACGAAGCGTTTGATTGGGCCCAAAAGATAGCGTTTGCTAATGGGTTTGCATTGGTGAAAGCAACTAATGGAGCGAAAAACCGTAGCGAACCCGACTTGTTATCTTCATATTTGCGTTGTTCTAGGTACGGGAGGCCACCGGGAGAGTATGATCCCGATAATCCTAGGAAACAATCTGGTTCACCTAAATGTGATTGCAAATTTCGTATTCGAGCCGTGCAAAACAAGTTTCGGGGTTTCGAGGATAAACCCACGATACTTTGGAACATTGTGATCGTCGTTGGTTTTGGGAAGCACAACCACAAGTTGGTAAAGTACAAGGATGGCCATAGACATTTTGCGGGTTTAACTGAAGAAGAGAAAGAGTATGTGAAACAACAAATCCGGGCCTCGATTCCCCCGAGAGATATTAAAAACGGTCTTCATCAAAGAACCCCGGAAAAATCGCAACCCTCAAGCACCCAAATATATAGTGAGACAACCAAGCTGAGGCGTGAAATGAGAGGGAATCGAAATCCCGCTCAAAAAATGTTGTCCTTAGCTGTAGAAGGGAAATATGTGCATTGGCATGAGAAGAATCCCGAGACATGTGAGCTTTCTCATGTTTTCATGTCTCATCCGGAAGCCGTGAAGCTGTTTCGTACCTATCCACATGTTGTGCTTATTGATTCGACATACAAGACCAATGTGTACAAGATGACACTCGTTGAGCTTGTTGGTGTCACACCATGTGGATCTTCATTCTTGATTGCTTGTGTATTGATTCCTTCTAAGTCGGAAGATGGGTACAAATGGTTATTGAAGAAGTTGGGAATGCTTCTCGAGTTCACCGAAGCATCTATTTCAGCGTTTGTCACTGATCGGGAGTTGGGTTTGATCGCGGCTCTACGGTCCGTCTATCCTCTTACACCTCACTTGTTGTGTCGTTGGCACTTGAACCGTGTTGTTGAGAGCAAAGCACAATCGTGGTCAAAGCATGAGTGGCGCACAAAGCATATCATGTGCAATGAAGAGCATGGTTGGAATAGAGTGATAAATGCTACTACCAAGGAAGAGTACGAGTTGCGTTGGGCCGCCTTTTGTAAAAATTGGAAGGTAGTGGCGACTTATGCGGCGAAAACATGGGGCCCGTACTCAACAGGGTTCGTATTATGCTACACGAACCGGTATTTCTATCTTGGAAACACGGCTACTTCCCGGGTGGAGTCCTCTCATTCTCTTTTGAAGGCTTGGTTGAAAAGTTCTAGCCTAACCCTTGATACTATGTGGTCCCGTATTCATTCTATGCTTGAAGGACAACACTCCAAAATAAGAAAAGAGCTCGAGGAGTCAAGAAGTAAACCTCGTCATACATCTCATTTGTTTTCTTTGTTGAAAGGAAAGGTGTCCTTAAAAGCCGTCGGGATTATGGAAAATGAAACTAAGAGGGGAATTGAGTTAGGGATCGGGTTGGTAAATGGATGCGGTTGTGCTTTAAGAACTACTCATGGCTTACCTTGTGCTTGTCTCTTGGTTGGTTTGAAAAACAATGATGAGAGAGTTCACCTTGATCAAGTTCATTCATTTTGGAGGACATTGGAGTATGGCAATGATGACACAATGCCGAAAAACGATAATGATGCCTTTGAAGAGCTCGTCAATGAAATGAGGAGTAGTGATCCGGCAAGTAAGAGATCTTTCATTGAGAAGATTCGCACCTTTCTTCATCCGGAAGACGAGTACGTATTGCCACCCCCTATTAGAGAAAACCCCAAAGGTCGACCAAGAGGTTCTACTACTAGGAACAAGTCATTTTTTGAACATGTAAAGAGGAAGTTTGGGACACCTAGTTCAGATGGATCGACGACCACTCAACAAACAACAGTTGGTGATTTTGATGAGGTGAGGGTCGGTGCACCTTTGGAATTGGCTTACACAAGGGGTCCTTTGTCAAGCTGGAATAAAAGATGGGGGGTCCCGGAGGAGATGTGGTGTTTTTTTGATGGTTGAGTGGATGTAGGTGATGATGGTCATTGTGGTTTTCGAGTATTGTCTCATGCTGTCCGGGGTCGAGAAACTGACCATCTAGTGATGCGAGAATGGTGTGCTCGAGAGATAAGGAGTTTTGAGGTGTACAAGGATTATTTTGATGCGGCCTACGTCACAAATAATGGTTTTACTATGTTTAAAAACACTTTGAGGCGCATTGAATTTTCCAACAACGCCGGTTGTGGTCAAGAACATT
The DNA here is from genome assembly GCA_022085475.1 of Heliosperma pusillum. Taxonomy (NCBI): domain Eukaryota; kingdom Viridiplantae; phylum Streptophyta; class Magnoliopsida; order Caryophyllales; family Caryophyllaceae; genus Heliosperma; species Heliosperma pusillum. The sequence goes on along the minus strand of JAIUZE010045444.1, from coordinate 81,615 downwards.
GGATGCATGACGTTGATCTGTATGTTTTCGCATCGTTGTTTAACTGGGCAATTTATGTCATAGGTAAGGCCCCGTCTAGTCCGAGTACATGGCAATGTAGTACATTTTTGCCTTTAAGAAGTTGTCCTCAAAGTCCGGTCCCATATGGTGTTTTGTGGATTTTAAATCACCACCAACATTGGATGCGGTTGCATTGTAGTGGACCACCTCAAGAAGTTCCAATGCCTCCAATAGAGATGACTTGGGCGGGGTATAGAGAACAAAATGTTGCACACTATGAAGATTTGTACAAGACAAATTTCGAAAACTGGCACACATGTATGGGAACGACACCTAGAGTGCGTCGCACAAGAAGGGATAAGTCTTGATTGTTGTACTTGTGTAATTGATGGATATTTATGTATTATTTTTTCTTCTTTTATCTCAATTTTTTTTTGATTAAATAAAATTGACAATACTCGAATAAAGCTGAAATACATTAAGAAAGTACTCGAATAAAGCTGACATACATTAATAAAGCTGACATACATTAATAAAGTACTGGAATAAAGGTCACATAAGTTAAAGTCTTAAAATTACATTACATAGAAGAAACGATTAAAATACCCATGCTGCAAACCAAATCATCATCACCACAATTTTTCATCAAACACATGAAGTCGGTTTTAGTAAGACTAATCAGTGGAGTAATCTGTGGTAATTTGTCTTATAGGGAGTACCCATCATTTGTGGTAGTGATACGAGATTAGGTTCATAACGGTTCATGAAATCCCAAATGATATTATTATTAAACACGATTAGTAAACGGCGAAATATGGAAGGAAACTCATTAACAATTTCATCTATTCTATTTTGTATGAAATTAACCTCTTCAACATCGTTCATAGGCATAATGGTAGATGAGATTTTAGGGAGATAGTAGATGAGATAGTAAGTTCTGTGAAAAATGATGGTGGAGTCAGCTCCTTAAATAGATGGGAGGCTTGGAATTCGTTCTGGAAATGATGTGACAACTCAACTGACGAATTTAATAAAGTTCTGAGCATGATGTGACAACTCAACTGGCGACTTTAATAAAGTTCTGAGCATGATGTGACAACTCAACTGACGACTTTAATAAAGTTCTGAGCATGATGTGACAACTCAACTGACGACTTTATTCATTAATTAAAAACTGATAAATATTACAACGATCAAGTGCAGAACCAACAATTAATCAGCGTTAAATACATTTCATTAACACTTAATCAGTTGAATATCCTTCGGATGAAGAACCATTAGGCCTATAAAATTCCTCCTCTATGTAAGTTACATACATTTCATAGGTTTTAAGACTCTGAAATGGCCCCACGAACATCCGGCCGTCCCCTTCACATAGAGAGTGTAAGGTCCTATATGGGACAACTGTTAAACACCTCTTGAACAGTTCAACTATCTCCAACCTCACTTTCTCCCACTCATTTCGCTTCAGGATGACATTTTCTGGATTTAAAAATTAATCTGGTTAATAATGTCACAAACTTGATTGATTAGAAAAATTTGACAACAGATTATAAGTAATGATACCTTCAGTTACGTTCATAGGATGAATGGAAGGGTTGTTGAGACCGTAAATAGGTCCATGCATTAGTTGAAGCGATGATAGAGGAGGATTGCCACGACTTATGAAATTATTAAGTACATGATTATTCAACACAATCATTAGGCGGTCGAATAGTAAGGGAAACTCGTTAACTATCTCGTTAATTTTATTTTGATAATAATTCACTAGTTGTATGTTAGTCATCACCATGATTAAAGTATAGGATAATAGAGGTAATATATTTTAAGAGTAGAGAGAAGATAGTGAGTTGTGTGGAAATAATTTGTTGGGGAAAGGGTTTATATAGAGGAAATGCTAGGGTTTTCATGTTGTGGCCATTACATAATTCAAAACATAAACTAATAATAATAAAAATAAAAGTACCATTACATAATTAAAACATAAAATAATCTAAAATAATCCGTAGAAACACAATACAACAAATAAAACATAACTAAATAATCAAACGTCGTCATGTCCTACATCATCGTCGTCGTCGTCCTCCGGGTTCCTGAAGTAGTCGGCCATATATGTAACCAACCGATGAACACACGATGTCATCGCCTACTGAGTAGGCTGTCTGTAGATAAGTGAGTACCTTCATGCAAGAGCTCTGCCGAACTCCGGCTCATCCAAAAGAGGCATCGTAGAAAACTTGGTACGCCGGCCAGGAGGAAAGAAATACGGGTGGGAGGACTTCGTGTACCATGTCATGTAACGATCGACCGTGTCAAACGGCATCACGACCGGGTGTGAACGGTCTCTCAAAACAATCCGAGCCTCTGGGAGCCCCCACTCCGAATCAGGATACTCCCCATAATATAACCTATAACCCGACTTCGGTGAAGGCGGACGATGCTCAACAGCTGGAGTAATCATAGCGGTCGGGATAGGCTGGACATACCCAAACTCACGCAAAAAACGGTCAGGCTGATATGGCTCTACTACATCAAGAAATCTAATCAACCCCGAATAAAGCGATGTCCTACAAGACCGATGTGAACCAACACCGTAAGGGGTCCAACGGATATGCTCCGCCCTAAGCCCGTCTAGCCTCTGACGGTGCTCATATAGAATCTTCTCCTCCCCTTTAAACCTAGGAACCCGTGACCAAGCCTCCACCAATGGTCTACCCTCAACATAGTATCCTGCATGAGGTCGGAAATGGGGAAAATACTCATATATCCAAGCCTGGAGCAACGGCAAACAACCGCTAAGCCCACGAGCATCTCTCCGCGACGCCATACCCAACTGACGGTACAAGTACGCCAATGTCGCAGCCCCCCAAGCATACTCACCAACACTATCCAAGTCATCAAACAAATGAAGCATCCGGGCCACTACCCTATCACTAGACTTGTCCGTGAACAATGTCTGTCCAACCAACAACATCAAGTACGCCCTCAACGACTCATCATGGCGACCGTCTCCACAACCTCCCTCACCTTCTGGGTCGACAACCCACCACTCCTATAATATGGTGGCTCGACATCCTGAAAAGCCAGCCCAAATAAAGTAGCCATCTTCTCCCTCAAGCCTGCATCATCCCTCGTGCTACCCTCCTCCTGCTCCACCATACCCTCCACAAAAACCCTAACGCCGCTCACCTTTATCCCTAGAATACGCTGAACATCATGTAATAAGATAGTTATCTCTCCAAAAGGCATATGGAAACTGTTAGTATCCGGCTGCCACCTCTCTTCAAATGCACTACATAGATTTTCATCTATGCCGGTGGTCACACAACTCATCAAAACACCAAGCCCACACTCACTAACTATCCGGGCAACCAGCTCCGGCCACTACAAGAAAACAACATTCAGGCGACTGATATTGGCGACTAATTTCAGTCGCTAAAATGAATTTGGCGACTGAAATCAGTCGCCCAGACCCAGTCGCAGTCATTAGTCGCCAAAAAAAATTCGGGCGACTACTTTCAGTCGCCAAATTTGGCGACTGAAAAAAGCGTCGCCAAATTGGCGAAATGGCGACTGAAAAGTAGTCGCCAAATTGGCGACTGATAGGCTTTGTAGTCGTCAAATTGGCGACTGAAATCAGTCGCCAAATTGGCGACTACTATGGCTTTCAGTCGCCAAATTGGCGACTGATGTCAGTCGCCATTTAGTCGCCAAAAGGCCTTATAATTTGGCAAAATACAGGGGGTTTGGCGACTGAAAGTAGTCGCCAAATGAATATTTCAGTCGCCAAAAAACCTGTGATATTGCAAGAAAATTTCTGTTTTCATCCTGCCATTTCGTTACCATACCATACCTGCAAGTATACAAGAAAAGAACCATAATTTCACACATTTACAACAACACGATGTGAAACCAACATCCTCATATAGATAAAGAAAAGTGTTTCAAGTTTACAAATCGTTAACAAATCGAGTTTAAAAAAGCACAAGTCACAAGTTTCCCAAGTCTAAACTAATATCAGAAGCCAAGGTTTATATTGGATTCGCTAAACAGTCCACCACCTCCATTGCCTTCATCATAATCCCGCCGAAAGGGAGGCGGACCTTGGTTGCAGTTGTCGAACCTGCTTTCCCCAGCCTTGAATTTTTCTTTCATTATTCTTAATTCCTCATCCCTTTCCGCATTTTTTCTTCTTTCCTCGTCAAGTGCGGCTTGGAGTCTTCCCACGACTGTCGGCTCGTAGGTTTGCTTTGAGGTGGACGACATTCTTCCCCTTGGAGTTTCGTAAAATGCTTCCTTTGCCGACCCAATCCTGTAGACATTGCCCTTCTTGAAACCCTTTACCAAGTCGAACCAAATCTCGTTATCGGACTTGTCGGGTTGCCTAAGTTTCTCGGCGGAAAATGCTTCCTACAAAATATAAACATTGTTATTAAAAATAGCTACAAATTGAAATTTGTTAAACATTCAAAAAATTGAACTTAATGTAAAAATACAAAAATGGTTTGAAACTTACATATAAATCCTTATCTCTTGGTTTGATCCAATATCTTCTATTGTTTTCAAGTCGGGAATGGGTGTCAAGGAAGAGCTCCGGAGCTGTGGGCGTGTTAGCTTTTTTCTTCTTACCCTTCTAAAAGAAGAAATTAAAGACTTGTATTAGAAATTTTAATAATAAAAAGAATTTAAGATATAATTTTCAAATTGAGGAAAAAGTGGAAATTATAACTTACACCCAAAACTAGGTCCAGGAAAGATCGAGATCCTGCATGATGCGACGGCTCAGCCGCTCCATCTTTCTTTCCTCCTTTTTTATTTTTGGATGCTTGGGCCGACCTAGCCTGAAACTCCGCAGTTTCACGATATTTAAGCATATCTTCATATGCACCACCTACAAGTTAAATAAGTATTATAAAATATGATAAAATGTGTAAAATTATAACTATATACAAATAACAAAAACAATTAAATACCTCTCATATGCTCCGGCTCCTTCTTCCTCTTGACAACCTTATACATGTTGTCCCTTAACCGTCTAGTGCACGTCTCATTGTACCTTTGACGTACAATATACTCTATTCCGGCCGGCCAGTCAAATGTTTTCTACAATTTAAAAGGTAAGTATTAGTAAAATAAATTATTATTTAAAAACTATAATAATGTAAGAAAATATAAACAAAAATAATATACCCTAAAATTATTGAACCATTCCTCTTTTTGTGCAGAGGTAGCCTTGGTCCAACAAGTAGGAGCAACCCCCGTCATCTTCATCTTTGTACTCTGAGTACAACCGCGTACAACCTTTTGAGACGAAAACCTGAAAAATAAATTATGGAATAGTATGCATTTATGGTAAATAATGTAATATAATTATAAAATAATAAATTAAAGACATTGGTGGTTGTCTTACCAAAACCCCGCGGGATCAAGTATCATCTTCCCTTCCGGCGTGAACTGGATCGTCTCCGATGTCTGATCCGAGGACTCATCGTCATTGGTCGATTCCTCGACCACTACCGGACTCTGCTGATCAATAGCCTCCATCTCCTCATCGTCGACTGAAGATGTACTACGGCGTCTGTTTGAACCGCCGCCACGTTGCCTACCTCGACCTCCTGCCATCTACAATTACACAAATATTCAAATTGTTAGAAACGGTTAATAACATAAAAAACAAACATAAACATAAACTATTAATAACATAAAAAAACATCAACTAACATAAAAAACATAATTAAAATATATATAAATATATCTTTACCCAATTAATCATTATCATCATCAAATTCGTCATCATCATCATCACCATTTGATTCATTATCATTATCACTCGCCTTTAACATATCAAAAAAGGCTTTTGCTTGTGGGTGTGGTTCTTCTTCACTCATTGGTATATGATCATTATTGAAAATATTAGACTCAAATGCATCAACTACCATATCTCTATATGGGTTCTCATTTTGTGGGATTTGAGATTGTTCGGGAAGTGAAAAATATGATTCTCCATGAGAAATCCAATTGTAGTAGTTTGGACAAAACCCGTTTGTATAAAGATGTTCTTGAACCTCAATGTCATGTAGATATCTCATGTTTTTGCATTTAATACAAGGACACCTAAGTTTCTTTGCTACTAAATCATACTCGTCTTGTTGTCTAGCAAATTCAATAAACTCGGCAACCCCCTTTATAAATCTAGCGGTAGGACGTCTTTTCTTATCAATTCTATCTTCGTACATTCATGTACGCTCCAATCTCTTCATTTTAATCTAAACATTAACCAAGACAACAAGTACAAAAAATACTAACACTAATCAAAACCCCAAATATTAACAACACTAACACAAACAATCATATTTATCAAAACCTTAAGACTAGTATACTAACACAAATCAAAATCATCCATACTAACAAAATAATACTAATAACACTAATATTATTAACATACTAAAACTAATCAAAAAACACTAACCAAAACCCCTATACTACCAACACTAACACAAATCATGAAAATTATCAAAACCCCATTACTAACAACACTAACCCAAATCAAAATTAACAATACCAACAAAATTAATACTAACAACACTAATAATATCAACAACACTACCACTAATCAAAACCCCCCAATTAATCTAAGGATTCAAATTACAACAAACATTTAACATCTAAACCAATAATCATCACAAATGTTTATATAAACATATAAAATCAACTAAATACAAGTAGGAATCACAAATTAAACAAACAAACTAAATTAATTGAAGGATTGAAATTAGAACAAATATACCTTCACCAATTAGAAGAAACAAAGCAACACAAGAAAAAGGAGAGCACAAAGATCCGGTGGAGCTAGTGTCGGAGTGGTGGTCGGAGTGGTGGTCGGAATGGTGGTTGAGGGAGTGGTGGTGGCGATTTTGTATTGGGGTTTTTCGGGTTTTTCGAGTTTGAAGAAGATTGATGAAAGCAAAGTGTGCGGATGAGTTTGCGATTCTGGAATAATACACAAAATGGCGACTGAAATGGGTAGTCGCCAAATTGGCGACTGATTTCAGTCGCCAAATTGGCGACTGATTTCAGTCGCCAATTGGCTTATCAGTCGCCAATTTGGCGACTGATTTCAGTCGTCCGAGGTTTTATGATAAAATTCTGAGTCTTTGTGGTAGTCGCCAAATTGGCGATCATTTTCAGTCGCCCTATTTTATTTTCAGTCGCCAAATTGGCGACTACTAGTATCAGTCGCCGTATTACAGTCGCCTGAATCAAGATTTCTTGTAGTGGGCACCTTCATCCCGTTCATAGCCTCCATACAACCGGGCCTCTCGTAACACTTGAGCCACGTTCTCGCCGGCTTGACCTCCGTCCAACTCTTATAAGTCACGTGTCCACCAAAACTACGTAAGACGTTGAGGTGAACTGGTCCTCCCTCAACCACGCCACTAAGACGCCAAGACAAATCCCTCTTTGTCTTCTTCCTCCCCGTGCTAGATGAACCCTGACTAACCGGCACATATCGTCCTCTACCAACTTGTACCACCTTCTTACCTGTTGGTTCAGCTACCTGGTTCTCTACAAAACACTCGTCATCGGGCTGCTCTGCCGCCTCCTCCGACTCAGATCCTGAACCGCCGTCAACATTACCATCATCAACGGCCCCTAACCTATAAAAAACTGACGGAAAAACTGTCTCGCTCACAGCAGGCGGGGGCGTAGGGGAAACGTCCGTACCCTCTGACTGAGTAGGACGAAAGACAACTCCGGCTTGACGCACACCAGGTAAGCGCCGCTTAGATGCCGTCACTTTTCGGCCTTTCGTACGATCAGGGACCACCATAATGTTTTTTTCTTTATCCATCTGCATATAAAATAATACAACATTATAGACAATCGACCAAAAAAAATAAACTCATTACAAACAACATTTCAAATAACGAAAATAAAACCGATCATAAAAATATAAACATATATGATAATAATCATTTTACACGAATATGATAAAAATCATCGTCAACATTCAAAACCATCGTAAACATATAAACATATTTGATAATAATAAACATATAAACCGATTATAATTTTACACGAATTAAATTACATATGATAATAATCATCGTCAACATTCAAAACCATCGAAAACAACGCAATAACAGAAAATCGAAGGCATGTTGCACGTTGGTCACTAGGACCAACGTCTGGGCTGGACGTTGGTCAGTAGCACCAACGTCTGGGCTGGACGTTGGTGTTGATGACCAACGTTTACCCTGGACGTTGGTCATCAACACCAACGTCCAGCCCAGACGTTGGTGCTAGTGACCAACGTCCAGCCCAGACGTTGGTCCTAGTGACCAACGTCCAATTTCTCGTCTTTTTTCAATACCACCAACAAAAACCGTCTTCCGACAACAAAAATCTAATAATCCTCTTTCACTACTTCCACAAATTTCGCCATATTACATTTCCAACATACAAAATCAACTAAAAAACCGTCTTCAACAACATAATTCAAAAAACCGTATTCAACAACTTTAATCCAAATTTTACAAATTCAAATCAATTAAACATATATACATAAACAAATTCATAACATTTAAACATATAAACCACCAAATTCAAATCAACTAAACATATTTCAATGTAAAAACGATTTCAAAAATAAAAAGAAAATCAAAACTTACCTTTGGCCGGTGGTGTTGTCGACGGTGGTGGTGGCTACTGGTAGTTTACGATGGCGGCAGTGGGGGGTCGTGGTGGTGCTGGTGGTGGGGTCGTGGTGGTGGTGGTTGTACGGGAGAGGGAGAGGAGAAGAGAGTGAAAGAGAAGAATTGAAGTGAGAGAAAGGAAAAGGGTAGTGACGGTCTTTTTTATGAAAAACGTCGACGATGTTTTATAAAACGTCGACGATGTTTCGTAACCCGGTTTATAGATGTTGCTATGATAAATAAGTACTATAAATAATATATATAACTTTCCCTTAAATATATATATATAACTATAAGGTTAATATTGAATATGACTAATTTTAGAAAAAATACTTCTTCAGATTTTCGCCTAAAAGAGAGTAAAAATAAAAGATGTCATACACAAATTTTGACTTGTATTTTTACCCTAACCCGACCCGTAACCCGTATAACCAAATCCGTATTTGACCTGACCATATTTTAATCTGACCTGTTTAACAGGTCTAATGAAACACGACTGTTGGATACTGAATCTAGTATTGTTTTTTTGGATAAATGCTCGGATTGATTATTGTTATTTACACAATTAAAAGTTATACCACATTATATTCAATGTATTGATTATTGTTATTTACACAATTAAAAGTTATACCACATTATATTCAATGTAGTTGTTATATACATAATATTATAAAATAAAAAGATATATGTATCAATATTATAAACTGTACGTTTGAAAGTGTGTTACGTGATGTATTTTTATTCATTGTCAGAACTTTGTATATTTTCTAATTTTAATTCATTATATAGGGTTAATATTTAATTCACACCTTTTATTCTTATTAAATTAAATATTCCCTCTCTTCCCATTTATCTGTTTGTCTTTCATTAAAAATGGAACAATAGTTTTATGATAAATTATGAAGGAAAATAAAATTATAATATAGGAAATACAATTTGGGTTCATTACAATTTGGGTTAGATAGGTAAACATGATCTCGTACATTTATATCCATCGGATACCTCAATTCATTGTTCTGGGCCAATATTAAACTTCTCCATAGGAACATAATCAAGGTATGAATTATAAACCAAAGGTACTATTCGACGTCTACAGATTACTAACTAACGTCGACAATATGTAATGAACTTTCTAAATTGCCCCTCACTATATTATCTTCAACAATTTCTAAAATAACTAGAAAATATGTATGAGGAATATAATAGAATCGTCATTGTAGAACGATTCACGCGCCCAAAATTATAATAAGACGATTCTTTTAAAAAAATAATACCAAATTTTTTTTTTTTTGCAAAAGACGATAAAAAAAACTGAACGTTTATAATACACATTAGACCAATATATAACAATGACCAGAACCATATTTAAAACAAATACCGTTACATACTTACATTATCATAAAACATCAAGCTCAGAGTATTAAAATTGAAAAAAACACTCCATATGATTCACTATTTATTTAAGGAGATTTTCATTCGACTCATTATTATTAATAAAGTCGTCTAATCATGACACCAAACAATATTCCCTCCGATCCAATACGTTTTTATTCTTTCGCGAGCAGTATTTTAGTGAAATTTTACGAATAAGTTGAATGAGAGGGAGTATGAATCAGTTGTTGGATGCATGTAACAAAAAATATTGGGTGGTTGGCTTTATTTTCTGGATTACTGATTTTTGGCCCACTGCAGTAACAACCCAACGCCACAGTATAACCTTTTATTTAACCCTAACCCATTCTGAAATGTGGATCTGTAGCTAATTGTGCTATATAGCATTATAGAGTTATAGGCTTATAGCCGTCACTCCGTCAGTCAAGTTACTCGAGTCGGGTTAAGGCAGTTAGTTATATTGGATGTCGGTTTCCGAGATTAACATTCTTTCTTTGTTGGTCCGAGATTGATTTTGGACCAAACAAATCACCGATCTCCTACTTGTAATGAAAGAACCCACAAAAATATAAACCAAGAACAGACAAGTATATGGTTATTTGAAGGTTGGGTTAGTAATTACGGAGTAATGTTTAGTCTACCCCGAGTCAAATTATAGTGTTAAGTCAGTGTTTCCTCTTAGTCACGAGAAATTTTAGGATATTCAAGATAACTCGGCGTGTGTTATTAGTCGTATTTAGTCATTAACTAGTTTAGATCCTGCGCAATACGCGATATTTACAGACTTTTACTTTTTAGTGTATTACTTATAAATTCAATTGACACATAAGTTTTCAAATTTTATCTCGACGTACTTTGATTTGAGAAAAAAAATAACTTGATTTGCAAAACTAATCAGGAAAAATGATCAAAAGAGTTGAATATGTTATGAGATGTGTAATTGAATATTTTTTTACGTCTTGAAACAAATGTTCTCATCTTAATTTCAATGTTATTTTTGTCAAAAACTAATAATAATAGTGTATAACATTCCATTTTAATTTGTAAAGCTTCTTATTAAACATTGACCAATGTTAATCCCGCGCAAAAGCGCGGTTTTTTAGACAAAGATGTTAGAGAACTTAATAAACATTGAGCAATTAAGTTAAATTAGATACGAGAAATCAGTATGACTTATCAATTCCCCGTCTAGTCAAGTTTTATTTTGAAGTTTCACCGGGGTAAATTTCAAGTTTGATTCGGATATCTCGGGTCGACTACTATCCCATGTTGTTGTACTCGATATACTGAATAGGCATGCACCGGACAATGTTGGCGATGTTTTATAGTTTCTATGATGATAGAGTGCATTTAGTCGCGATCATTCTCTAAGAAATAACAAGGGAAGAACACATCCCGTGTAATAAGTTTAGTTTTTGAAGCTTTTGGTTTACTCTATGCATTGGTTATCACCTTCTATTTTAATTATTACATTGACTTGTGATTTTGTGAACCAAGGATTCATTGTATTCTACTTGAAAAGTTCTATGCATCATAACTTTATAAGTAGCCACTTTCCTACAATATAAATTATACCTTTAAATTTTTTCTTTTGTGTTATTATGGCATTACTTAGTTAGAACATGGTTCACTAATCCAATGGAGAATTTTAATATTATTGGGGAGCTCGATCGGACTCTACGACCATTCGACTCCTCACTCGGATTTCATGTCTAGGTGATTTAGTATAAATATTCACATGTGATAGTATGTATTCGAATTTTAACTTCCTTAATTGTATAGCAACAAAACAAAAAATATGTATTTAAATATAAATGCAATTCCTTTTTGTACTATGTGGAGTACTTGATTCCATGGTTGAGAATATGGCGCTCGGATTTTGCAAACCTTTAATTGATTGCCGAATACTCTGTACATGATTTTGTTGTCATGGAACAATACAATAACGTAACGATAAGAATATAAGATGACGGGATATTTTGTGTTATGGAAGAGAACAATTTTAATACATATAAACACAATTATCGTAAGTCGTAACAATATAACTTTGTTAATGTCCCGAGCCCGTAATAATCCGGCTCAACCTAAGCCACTGACCTAAACTCTTACAACCCAAAATAGTCCCGACCCGATCGTGACCAGAACCGAAACCAACTCGGTTGACCCGTTTGCCAAGTCTGTACTAAGGTTGACATGATACGGTAGACATTAGGTAGTAGAAGATTAGAAGTGGCACAACGCACAAACAAGGCATGTAAAGGACTACTCTGAAAGCCATCCATTTAAGAGGTGCGTGCATGCGACCATATGAAATGGAGCACTTTGGGTCTAATCAACCTTCCTTCCCTTTTCATCCTCTCCACTCTTTTCAATAGTTCCTTCCTCTTTCTGATTTACGTCAAAGGTACCCTATAACTCTATAACTCCATTACACTATATGTCTATACCGCCTCTTCCTATGCCGAATAATTTTTGTAAGTTCTATAACTAAATTAACTCTATAACTCGATCACACTATATGTCATACCAATGTCTAAGGATCAAGTGTCATACACAGATACGTGAGCTCATATCAAGTGTCGAAGTAACATAGGTTAAAAGTAGTAATAATTAAAGTGTTCAATTCTTATAAGGTGTGCACCAGATTCACATGATAATTGGTGACAGTAATAAAATAGTATATTTGGGAAGAGCCGGCCATGACTCTAGCATTTGCTCTTGCTAGTATTATTTGCATCATCAAAGAAGGCATACAAATTTTTATTTAAGACGGCTATATATAAATGTGAAACAGAACTAAAACGTTTATCCAATTGTTAATGAACATTAATTATTTATAGAAATATGTTTTTAGATTCATTTTATGCTTGCAACGACCTTAAGAAAGACATACTAAAGTAGAAAATGTATAATGTTTATGATCCTCTCCATTGAAAGTTTGTGCAACATATGGAAGCCATGCACCCTAACATAAAAGATGCTATATGAGATTGTCATTAAATATTTTGTCAAATAGACATATGGCTTCTTATTTACGTTCTCTAAAACACCATCTACTTTTCTTAAAGTTCCTTCATAATATGCTATATGCCCCTCTTCCTCCTCTTAGTACATTACTATAGGACATAAGGAAAAAACAAGTTCATTTCCAAATATGCACTTCCTAACAATAATAGGCTTTAGAATGCATAATATCAGATCATAGTGACTTGTAAAAGAGCATCATTTTCATTTTTAAGGCACTACTAATATTAAGCATACCACATTCCCAAATCAACTTTTAAATGATATGATGAGGGGATAGGTTTTAGTGCACTAAGCACTAGTTTTGGTGCAATTGTGGGCTCTTGAACAATTTCGATCGATCAAAGTTGAGGACATCATATATGTATGTAGCCGCACAAACTAAAACTACCTCACGTTGTGGCACCCAAAAATTATCCTAATATGCAATCAACACTTTCTAATTACCCTCGGTCCCGAACTTTTGCTCATTTGTTTACCTTTACTTTTGGCATAAATACCAAGAAGAGAGGTGGAGAGCTTTTGTAGGTTGTGGATTGTGGTATTGGATCATTATTCATTTACTTACATATAAATGAATAATGATGAAAAGAACGGTCAAAATATCGTCTCAAAGACCACCCAAAATACCAAAAGCAAGTATTATCTTTAATACGGATAAAAGGGAGTTAACGAGTCGTACCCTATATAATTTTTTTATAATGATCATTTATCACAATTAGCTCACTTAGCCTATATCGTACCGAAATGTTGTTATTTATCACTTGACTACTAATTTTTGTTTTTCTTATTAATGAAGGGATGGGCAGATATACATCATGTCTTCATAATTTGAAAAGTCAAACTCAATACTATAATGAGTCAACCTAATCAAAACGGCGTTGATGTACTAACTTGAATGGTTGAAATTTGGTCCCTTTGGGGACATCTTTTAAACAGTGTTATTTTTGTTCTTTGAAAACATACGGAGTTGTAGTAGACTACTTAGTTATTGAGTACATTTGAGAAATTAAATCACGCAGAAACTCTCTCGCTTGTCATCGTCACAAATTTGTAACCTCTCACAATTCATCCCCCATTTATTTTCTCACTTACTCATCCATTTACAGCTTGTGAGAGATTACAAACCTGTAACGAAAATTATCCGTCACAAATAAGATTTGCCTAAATCACGGTATGTCGGCATATAGTACAACTCTTGTTTTTTAGTTTCTATTCCGTTAAAATATACGATGACGTGTTACCCCAGATATATCAACGAGTTTTTGGTTGTTACACTAGGTACAACTTGCATTAAAAAATAAATAAGTGATAAATTACGACTTATAAATTGTATAAGTGTAAATTGTATTAATGAATTGCATTATGTTTGTTTTACCATCAAGATCTATTTATACAAAATACAAGGCTAGTTATAATAATATTGTGACCCTTCATCAAGGGTCACCTTGATTCACCAAGGGGCATGACTACCGGTATTGCACTTCAATACCGTAATATACTCCAACAATAAATGACATTCATTCATTCAACTCAAACAACATAAATAAAATGCTGTAAAAATTATGCCAAGATCGCCCTTAACACTTATCATGCTCATTCTAGCTCGGTTTTATGGATTTTATCGATTTTTAACCATTAAACTCACCTCAAACTTTATACATTATCCCTCATACTCAATTTTTCCATTCACTTTTGTTGTAGGGTCTTTAAAAGAAAAAATAATAATAATTTTACACATGTGAGTCATTTATTGGTTATCATATATAAAAGGTGGGGTCAAGACTCATGTAGAGTCTTAAGTTGAGTCTTGAATTATTAGTAAATTATTATGAGTTTTGAGTTACTCTTGTTTCTTAACTCATGTGAATCTTGTCTTAAAACTTAGTAAAAATCTTACTTATTAAATAATAAATGGAGTGATTTAGCATTTATTGGATACGTCTTAAATGAAAATTTGTACTGATGATGAAATAAAGGAAAAGCAAGTTGTATTTGGCCATTGAAGACAAATAGTAATTTGTGAGGACAAGGATGAGTTGGCGTGGGATTTTTGATAAGGTTGGCAATATCATATCCAAAACACATCCACAAATGAATGGCCACGTGGGTATGTTTAGGATGACCATTTTGTAAAACGAAATATTATTATTATAGGGTCTAAATGCATGCATGCATAGTATAGTGTAATAGTGAAGAAGTAAGAAAAGAGTAATAGTAATAGAAATGGCAACTACATTGATGTCATCTTTGAGCTTGAAACCATCCAACTTTGTTGTTGAGAGGAGGACATCAGTCAGAGGACTCCCTTCTTTCTCAAGGTCTTCTACTTCCTTCAAAGTTGAGGCCAGTGGTGTCAAGAAAATCAAGACTAACAAACCTCTCGGTATATATCCTTCTTCTTTTTTTTTTTTTTTTTTTTTTTATTATTTTCTTGGATCCGATCATCTCCAAATGTTTCATTTTCTACCTTTCCTCTATTCTTTAAGAATTGTCGTATGTGTACTGTGATGAGTAGAATCGGTACTGCGAATATCAGCACCACCCTTTCTTAACCGTAACGTTTTCAGTTAGATCAACTTTTGCTACGGGGCTTGAATTTATTTTTAAGCTGCAGAAAAAAGTGACCCAAGTGTATAGTATGTTAATATATGCTCTGTATCTAAAGATGTTTGTGATGACAATTAGAGCAGTTTCTAAGGCACATGGTCAGGGGTTAAGTTCCTCTGTTAGAGGATTAGGGTTTAAGCCGACGGCTACCGTCTAGGGTTTAGAGTATTATGGTTTATTATATAAATTCATGTATTCTAATGACAAACACAACTCAATAATACAAACCTATATGCAATTCATCTCCTTCCCATATCTTATCATGGTATCAGAGCCTCTTTCCTGAGGTCTCTAAACCGCTTCCGCTTTCTTGCCGGTGAGCGAAATTATAAGGCGCTCACCGGCGGGATTTTACATCCTTAATTTATCTTACCCAAATTACATTTAGTCGTTTAAAAGAAAATAAAAAAAAAAATCAAAAAGAAAGAACCAGAAAAATGATACTGTAATAATTAATGAAGGCATGAAGTATCATTGAAACTTAGAGTAAGTTGCTCAATGAACAAGCCACCAGCCGTGTTGTGAGTAGATCTCACAATTTAGCCTTAGGATTCCCCGAAGGAAATTTGGTTTGAAATTCGATTTAAATTCTCGTTTTTGTAAAGGTGGTACTTATTGATTTATTTGGAGTTCGAAAAATTTAACTTTCTCCAAATCTCGAAACTTACGGATAATTTTCCGTTTTACCGAAATTTGTTAGGTTCGATTAGGGTTCCTACAAATTAATTGTCATTCGACAAGTTCGAAAAACTCAACGTTCTTGTTCGAAGGGATATTTCTAGCGAGTCTTATACTCGTTTCTTTTACCAACCTTGCGAAGATGAAGACCATTAATGAAGATGAAGATCGACGATTTTTATTTTATATTTTGTGCAAACTCATAGAAATTTTAGCAAATTACCATGAGTTTGAGAGGGGATGTTAGAGGATTAGGGTTTAAGCCGACGGCTACCGTCTAGGGTTTAGAGTATTATGGTTTATTATATAAATTCATGTATTCTAATGACAAACACAACTCAATAATACAAACCTATATGCAATTCATCTCCTTCCCATATCTTATCATCCTCTCCATTTTCTAAAAGAAATTGATCATCGATTTCTTTTCGACGTCCCGGATCGTATTTTGAGGATATCTAAAGGTTCAAAGTTTTTGCATAAAAATAAAGGGATAATGGGATTAGAATAAACACTATTATTATTATTATATGATGCTAAGAGAGGAATTAAATAAGAAAGAAATGGAGAGGATCCTATAGAAATTTCATTCTAAATTGAAATAAAAAAAGATTTTATACTTGAATTTCATGATTTTATACTTGAATCTGGCAGGAGATGGTGGAGGCGCGAATTTCACAGACGGCAAAGATGCATCTGGAAGCAAAGCTAGGGTTGATGCTTCATCTTTATCACAATCATTTTAAACATACTACTAGCAGTCTTTAATAATCTTGCACTAATTAATGCATGAACACACTGAAATGCAGGGCAAGGGCGTGTACCAATTCGTGGACAAATATGGTGCCAACGTTGATGGATACAGGTTCTATCCGCTAACCTTTATTACCTTTAGATTTCGGTTAAGATGGTTGCATAATTGTCTACCCTTAGGGAGTAGAGTCTTAATAGCATAATAAAAATGTTGTTTACGTAAAATCGGGTGTAAAAATGCAGCCCAATCTACAACGAAGAGGAGTGGTCACCAAGTGGAGATGTCTACGTTGGTGGTAAGCTGCTTCTTCCGCTTACCTCGACTCAACTTCAACTTGTCATCAAACTTAACTCTGTTTCCCGTTGTGTAATTGCATTGTAGGTACAACTGGACTATTGATCTGGGCAGCAACTCTGGCTGGCCTCCTTGCTGGTGGCGCTTTACTTGTTTACAACACCAGTGCCTTGGCCTCTTAATTCACACTCTTCTTTCTACTCTCTTGTATTCTATTGTATTGTATTGTATTGTATTGTATTGTATTGTATTCTTCTTCTTTAGCCCATTACTACTCGACCAGTAATTATGCTGTGAAATACTCTCTACTTGTCTACTCCAAAGCTCTATCCAATATTTTGTATTCTCATCTGCTCCTTACTCTCTATGCCCGCTTTTAGGCCCTCTTCTTTTCACCTTAATTTTAGTTCATTTCAGCTTAGTTCAGTTCAACTCCATTCAGTTCAGTTCAGCTTCATTCAGTTTATTTTAGTTCTACCCATCTTAAACTTAAATTTTTTATTAATATTAATATTAGTTATTATTATTATTATTTTATTACTATTATTATTATTAATTAAATAATACCTCTTTAATCTCATAATTACCCTCGTTATAACTTTTACCATAAATAAGTTTTAAAATATAAAAACTTAGATGTTATAACAAAAAACATTTACATTCATCATAACAAAAAATTGAAAACATATTTTTTAAATGAAAAAAAAAATTGAATATAAATGAAGAGAAATCATGTCAAAGTGTCGTCTCGCTAACTATGCAATACAAAATACGAAAATTATCATGAACTGGAGGGGAATATTCTATTAATAGCAACTATTATCAATATTATTAATATTACTATTATTATTTATTATAATAATTACAATTAATATTATTATTACTATTATTATTATTATTACTATTATTATTATTTTATCAAGATGAGAGCACAATTTAAAAGAAATAAGTGGTTAACCGAGTAACTACCAGGAGAAATCTGAATATAATATAATACTCCTCGCATATGTTGGAGAAATGAGAAGATAAAAGTTGAACAGAGGTAGTAATAATCATAATTATTATTGTTGTTGTTGTTGTTATTATTATTATTATTATTATTATTTATTATTATTATTATTATTATTATTATTATTATTCCAGCTCAGTTCTGCTCCAATAAGTTTATTTCAGTTCAACTTTATTCAGTTCAGTTCAGTTCAGCTCTATTCAGTTCAGTTCAGTTCAGTTCTAAAAAGTCAGAAAAACGTGGCCTAATTCTTCTAGATGATGCAAAATGTTTATGGTGCATAGTCACACACATGTACACGCATAACTTTTTTTTACTGCACATGGTTGCTGATATCTTAGGACACTTGCTTTCACATGTCTCATATACAATTGTGATATTTGTGGGGCTTTTCACCCAATCACATTCATGTTGTAATTAAGGGATCTATACTACATCCCTTCCTATATATGATGCTCACTTTTCAACGAGAGTTTTGCATCTCAAAATATTGATTTTGTAAGTTGTAAAAGCTATGCTTAATACAAAGTCTCGTGCAAAATCTTGTAAAGCTATACGAATTGCAATTTTGTGAAAGACCTTGTTGATGTGATCCTAGTATTCCATGGTTAAGAATAATATAATATGAAAAAATAGTGAAATTATCTCCTAATATAATCATCTCGTATTCTCGTGTTAATTAATAACAAGAGAGCGAAATATTTCATGTCTAATCATATGCATAAATCTTTAACGTTGCCATTGGTCATTGTCCTCACATAAATTGTCTAGTGATGCTCTTTATCATTAAATCATTAACTTGTCTTAAAATTAAACCTGGCCTTATTTGATATATTGATGTCCCAACTCTTTTCATTTAGATCAAAACCAAATCGGTAATAAGGAAAACAACCCCTATAAGAAAACGTACGGGAAAGTATCACTTATCATTGCTCTTACACAAACTAGATAAAGTATTCATATCTATTATCTAATATGATGTATTTTTTAGTTTTAGAATTCGAACTAACATTTTTAAGGTTTGAAAGATTACGTACTAGCTCATAATACTTTTCCATGGGTACTGAGAAGCTGTCACTCAGGCTGAAGTTATATTGAAATTCAGTACTATTAGAATTATACTAAACACTCGGTATTAAAGCAAAATAAGAAGTTATTTAAATCAAATTACTCATACATTAAGGTCATATTATATCTAATTAACACTTAAGATGTTGATCACTTTCCATTAAAATAAAATCATAGTACAATCCATGAAGATGTGATATTGGAATTTTAATGGAATTTGACAGCAACACATGAACTCCTGAAGCAGAAAAAGTAGGGAGGCAATGAAAGAAAGCAGTGTAGACTGATTCCTATTCCTTATAATTTTTACAAGACTGATTGACTGATAAATATAGTACAAGAATTATTCTGCAGTTACTTGGTTCACAAGAGTGATACCCTCAACTCTCTCTACTTTCAATAATTATAAATATACAGAATATATGTTACATAGTATTATGTTACACTTGACGTAACACTAAGCATCCTTGCATGGATGAGCACTATCTTCTGTCACTCTCCTATCTCCGATAAGAAACTCGACAGTCGACATTGTATCACCTGGTGATATTGAATTCAGTATATCCAACGTAACTATAGAATATCATATTAGTACTTCCTCCGTTTCGACCAGCCAATTCTATATATTTGATTAAAATATATATAAATGATTGGAATGAAGGAGTGTAATACATATTCGTATTATATTAATATAATATTCTATGTGAGTACAATGATACTGAATTGAACCTCAGTTTATTACTTTTGCTCTTTACCTTGCTCCAACTTCTTTGTACAGTCTTTGCTAATGATAATGGTTACGAGCTTACATGGTTCAGCCTCCTCGAGCATCTGAACTACACGCCGCATTGTTGGCCTAAGCTCTGGAAGTTTTGCAGTACAGAGGATTGCGATCTTGAGAACCTTAATGGCCTCTCCTTTCAATGGTTGCGCTATGCTTGAATCGATTGTGCTAAGCACACTTTCCTGACTCTTTAACTGGCTAGACACCCAGCTAACAATGTCCTTGTTGTCTCCGAATTCCGGATCAATTGGCTTTTTCCCGGTCACCAATTCCATTAAAACAACTCCAAAGCTGTACACATCGCTTTTCTCGTCCACCTTGTATGTATATCCGTACTCTGCCATAGAAGTTTCAAACTAATTAATCCACTAAATTCTAATGAGCAGTTAAATTAAATATGACATGAGTATATACGACAATTTTTACCTGGGGCGATGTAGCCGTGGGTACCGGCTATCACATGAGTAGAATCATGACCAATATCAGGTTGAACAATCTTAGCAAGCCCGAAATCAGCAATCCTAGGCTTTAAAAACTCATCTAACAAAATGTTGCTAGACTTGACATCGCGATGAATTACAGGCCTCTCGTATCCATGATGAAGGTACTCAAGCCCTCTTGAAGCGCCTAAAGCGATCTCATACCGAATTTGCCAATCCAAACCGAGTTTCTTGTTATTGTGCAACCTATCCCACAAACTGCCATTAGGCAAGTACTCGTAAACCAACAAACTCGAGTCTTCACTTGTTATGCTACAATATAGCTTAACAACATTGATATGCCTAATTGAACTCAATGTTTCGACTTCCATATCAAATTCTTTCGACTTCCTACTCCTACTACCGCCTTTCTTGTCGAGCATTGGAGAGCTCGAACGACTCTTTTTCCTGGACCCAGCAGGGTCGAAAGTCCATATATGTTTAACAGCCAGCTCCTTCCCGTCTTTAAGGGACACCTTGTAAACGGTTCCACTCCCACCTTTCCCTATCAAATTTTCGGGTTTTATGGAATCGAGAATTTGTTCTTCGGAGAAAGTGACCACATGGTAGGACTTCATATCCCAAGAATAATCATGCTTCAATGACAAGGATCGATCCTCGTTCTCTTTTCGTGCTACCATCAATTTTAAGTACACATAACAACTGCTCAAAGAAACAATGACAACTAACCCAACAACTAAACATATCACAAACGTGTGATACTCTCGAGACCTCGACGAACACGGGGTAAAATGCTTGATATCCGAGCTACAAAGACCACTATTACCAGCAAAACTTCCATTATACGCATCACTTGATAGGGAATTCGGTATAGGACCCGACAACTCATTGTATGACAAATCAAGAATACTAAGCGTAGACGATGACAGAGTACTCGGAATTGGACCCGATAACTTATTGCGCGATAAATTCAACGAATTTAACACGGGTAATGAACCTACTGATATGGGAATTCGACCGGAAAACGAATTATAAGCGAAATTAATATCACTAAGATGTGGGCATTCCCCAAGTGAAGCAGGAATATTACCAGAAAATCGATTATTCTCCAAATGCAAGCTGTTCAATTCCTTGAGTTCAGCAATACTTTCCGGAATTGTTCCAGTGAGTCGATTATCGCTCAAATCAACCGAAACCAACGACGAAGCACCTCCGATTTCTGCTGGCAAATTCCCAGATAACAAATTGTTCCCTCCAAAAATCTGACCCAAATTTTTGGCCTTAGAAATATGAGAAGAGATTGAACCATGAAGCTTATTATCAGCAATATCAATAATATTAACATTGGGTAGACCCCAAATTCCTGCAGGAACTTCACCAGTGAGATTATTTTCGCTAACTCGAAACCTAGTCAATGTTGTACAGTTAGCATAACTGGCAGGAATTTCACCCGAAAAATTGTTCTGCAGGATTAGCAGCATTTTCATAGTACCTCTCTTGCACATATCAGGAGGGATTGGGCCGGAGATGAAATTCGTCGAAACATCGATGAAATTAAACTCGGCCCACGAGCCTAATTGAGGGGGAAGTCTGCCAGTTAGTTTATTACTGTACAGAGATAAGTTAACCAAGTTCTTAAACTCCCCAAACTCTGCAGGAATTTCGCCGGAAAAGTTGTTTTCAAACAGTTGTAGCCAAAAAAGACTGTTAAGCCACTTCAATTCCGACAAATCGCCTTCTAAATTGTTATGCGAAGCATCAAACCGTTGTAAACTTGACAGGTTTCGAAACCCAACAGGGAATTTTCCTGTAAGATTGTTGTCGTAAAGTTCGAGCTGCAATAGCTTCTTAAGCTTGGAAATTTCTTGTGGGATTGACCCAGTCAAGTGATTATCAGCTAACTCGAGATTAATCAACTCCGTCAAATTTCCAATCTCTGGCGGAATTTCTCCAGAGATACTGCAGTTTGACATGTACAGCCAGTTCAAACTCGTTAACTTGGTTACGTCCTTAGGAAAATCCGTTTTCTCTAAGGAGTTATCGCCAACGCTTAGTTGGATAAGGCCAGACATATTGGATAATGACTTCCATGGAAACATTCCAGTAATCCCACTTGAGTTCAAGTGTAAGTACGTCAACTGGTTTAACGATGAAATATCGGGAAATGTTCCGGAAAACTGGTTATTACCCAAGTCCAAGTACTCGAGTTTAGTACAGTTAGATATGTCATCGGCTATACTCCCAGACAGAGAATTGAACCCGAAAGCGAGTTTCTGTAAGGAAGAAATGGAACATATAAACTCAATTGGAAGAGCGCCAGACAATCCCTTATTAGAAAGGTCAATTCCGGTAACATTACCAGAATCATTACAGGAAATTCCAGGGAAAGTGCAAGTAGGTTTTGTAGGGAGCCATGAAGAGAAGAGTTTTGAGTTGGAGTGTTGTAAAGAGGATTTGATGGTCAGGAGGGCTGAGAGGTCGTCGCCTCGGCCGGCGACAACGACGTAAAGGAGGAGGAGGAGGAGGAAAGGGAGTTGGTTTGGTGGCATGGTGTGGTGGGAAAGGTAGTTAGGAAGTGTAATGTAATGTAATATGTAATGAAATAATAATTGATGGAAGTTAGGGAAGTAAGTAGGAAAGAAGATGGAAAAGGGTGTATTTCCAACAACTCAATTTTTAAGAGATAAAACAAACAATGGCCTTATAGATGTGTGTCGGGTGCTCAGTGTTTACATTGACGGTAGATTTGGTAGAGTACATGTTTATCTTTCATAGGACCCTATCAAATGGTACCGACTTCTGGTGTCATCACGTTCAGGGGAGGACCTTAGTTATGTTGTACTTGTGAGGGGTCCGACCTTACTGATTTTTTCATATTTTAGTGTAAAATTATCATGCAAATCCCCTTAGATCCCTTGGTTTAGTACGGTTTTAACCTCGACGCTCTTTAATGTTTGCTCTAAGATCCGCCGTTGATCACGTTATTATACTTGTTCTACCTTTTGACGAAAAGTGATTGTAACATCTCATAACTAAGCTACCTTGTCTTTTTAATACTCCGTATTATTTTTTCACAGGAAATTACACTTGTAAATTTATGTGCTTGTTGTGCACAACCAAGTTTTATAGGATTTGAAAGCTTGTTAGTAAGAAAATTTTACTTACTACTCATTTTAACAAAACGATTTATCAAGATTTTCATCAAGAGTGTGATAAAAGAGTCATAGTGATACAAATACATATAATCTCATACGGAGTAATAAGTTTAACATGAGATTTTCTTACATAAGTGAGAGTTATTAGACTGTCTTTTGAAAGACTTACTCGATAGATGTAAGGTCAGAGAAGTATCCTTTATTATTCAATTGTGGATTATTTTCATTCAAAGTGTTAGGTAGTACGCCCTATTACACCAATGAAATTATTACAAAATCTGATCATAATAATAGATCAATTGACTACAATTAATCAATTATTAACAATATACTAAATTATAAGTACCTTATTAGTGTCCTGTCGTTTTAATTTGATTATATATGTTCAAGTGGTGAGCATGTAAAACACCAAGATGGCAATAATGATGTTGATATGCGGCATGGGGTGGCCTGTACACGAATACTCCGTAATATATAATCTACTGTTATGCTATAGATAATTCACAAATTCTCGTTTAAGACGGAAATCATCCGTTTTAAGTATAAGACCATTTATTGACAATTAAACTTTTGCCTAGAAAATACCCAAAAAATTGGTTTTATTACAATCACTTCATAGTACATGACCCGTCTTAAACTTTTGACGGATAGTACCCGTCTTAAACAAGACTTGCTGATAATAATTAGATATATGTTGAAAATTTGGGTCTCAATTATCACACTCTCTTAACATTAATTAATCTCTACAATTGACAATTAAACGCTAAATTAGTGTAAGAGTACCTCACATTTCAGCTAAACATTCTCTCGTCCGTTGGTCTTCGACTCTTCCTACTGACGGGCTATTTTTGTCTAAAATAATAAGACGGGATTTTAAAACCATTTTTCAGCAAAATATGACAACTTTTAAAAAACAGTTTATCATAATTTGTAATACTTTGTGGACCACTGTGATAACATTTGACCATAAAATTTATATACAAAACCGACTCTTATTGTGTAAACAGAATTGATCCATCTGAAATAAGAATTTGTCAATTCTCATAATTCTAACGACCCAGGTATATGAGGGGTATATATTATAAATATGTCTTTAATGTGTGACTTATATTAGTATAAAACCGTTCTAGACAGACCACCACATTAGCTTGAGGGTGGTTCTTCGTTGTTAATTAATCCTACGTTCATACTTTAATTTTAGATATTTTTATGGATATTTTTCATATTATTTAATTTTTTCTGGCATTAGTTCGTGTATGACTTTCAATGTTTCAATAATCCAATCTCAGCGAAGATATGATTGTTGGAATTTTGTCTGGTAATGAATAATTTATGAGAGTAGCTCTAATTAGTTTGATTTAACTAAATAAATATAAATATAGTTCGATCTTTACAATATAAAGTACCGAGTACTATACAGATAGTAAGTGGATTGTACCTCTGATGTACTACCACATAGAATATAGTTTTTGAGCTTTACAATAAAGTTTTTGAGTATAGTATAGTTTTACTATAAAGTTTTTGAGTTTATTAATTTGAACATTAAGCTCAAAAAAATTACAATAACACTAAAAAAAACATCATATATAAGATATAAAATTTAATTTATAAACTTTAAAAAGCTCGAAAAAAATGCACAAAAACTCAAAATCATACTACTTTGAGGTAGTAGCTCCGATGTATAATCCTTTTTCTCCTATATAGAGTAGAAACGAGTATACATTGGCCACTTTAGTTACCACCATTACAAACACTAATACATAAACTTTTAGTTAACTTTTTTTCCTAACTTTAGTAACTCTAGTACAGGCTGAAAAATGAAAAAACAGAAACTTTTATCTTATGACATTGCTCGTTGGCCCCGTTCAGCAGCAGATCTTAGAGTTTGGTGAGCCTGGCTAACCCCAAGTTTTCGTTTATCTTTCTACAATGGCTTATTATTCATGATGATTGACTAAGTTTAGTGGTTTCCAAAGAAACCTTTCATGGACGAGACCAAGGATTGATCCCCAATTCCCCCGTTTATTTTCTTTTTAAATTTTTAATAATACAATTGTATATGCAAGAGTAGACCTGGACGGAGGGCCAGGCCAGCACGGGTCGGGCTAGGAAGTTCGTGGCCATGAACCGGTTCGCTTGGGAAAAAATGAGTATAAAGGGGGTGTGTGCTGGGGAGAAGGGAGCCCGGATCCGGCCCGACTTAGGGGATTGGGTTAGGCGGGCAAGCACAGAGTTGTCCTATATACAATGTGGGATGATATCTGACCCGTTTTAATATCAAGACGAATATGTCCATCAAGAAGACTAGTTGATAAATGAAAAATTAGCGACATTGAATATATAGAAACACAAATTCTCATTTAAGACGCTTAAATAAATATACCAAATCACCTCACTTGTTGCCTAAGAAACACCAAAAATTTTGTCTTTATTTCCAACATGTATAATATTTAACCTGTCTTAAACTTAAGACTAACAATACCTATCTTAAACAAGCCTTACCGATATAGGAAAAAAAAAACAAGGTGATACAATTGCCACCCAAAAAAAGAGAGGAAAGAAACAACATTTCCGTGACATAGAAACATTGTACATTACACAAAGTAAATTGCAATAAAAAGCTTGTTCGTAATAGCTTTAACTCTAGTAGTGACGCAGTGATAGACTGATAGTGCCATCCATGGCCCATTTGGCCCATGATATTGAAAATATATAAGCCGCCGAGGTTGACCTGCCCCTGCCTAATAAAGTTGCATCACTCACATTTACATGTGTTAGATTGTTACTTATGTTATCCCAACTTCCGCGCTCACATACATCTCTAAAGGATACAAATTCTCGTTGAATACGGACACTATTCGTCACAAGCTGAAAACATAGTGTCATTCTCATAATATGGTGGGTAAAGGGCAAATAGATCCTCTCACTTATCTTCTCACTTGCATATCGTAAGAGAAGCACTATCCATTTCAGCTTGTGAGATTAAATGTTGAAAATAATACGTATTATGTTCCGACCTTTTGCTCTTACAAATATAAAAATGAATATATGAGTTAGATCTATCGATTTCCATCCAGGTTGGATATGTCCATAAAGAGTTCGGCCTCTCTTTGAGACGGCCTATTTTGGTTTGAAATATAAACGGAGAATTTGTAACCATTTTACATTAATATATAGCCACTTTTGAAAAACAAGTTAATATAAACGGTAACACTACCTGCATCATTGTAGTTACATTTGAATATTTGATCATAAAATGACCACAAAATACTTGTTTTTATTTCAAACGGAGTTATACCGTCTGAAACAAGAAAATGCGTTCCATAAAAGTGTTTAGGGTCAAGTTTCCTGAAAATTTGTTTTAGAAAGTACTACGAAAAAATAGTTGAATTTAAGTAGAAATTATTCCCCATGCATTTGATATAAAAAAGCTTCTTGTTGATAATAGTCAGAGGAGAATCCACGTAATTTCTATAATGATTGATTAGTGATAATCCCAAGACGATACATGTAAATTATTTGTCTAATATTTTGCCGGTGTCAGTGGGGTCCACTATCCAATTTAAGTTTACGTTGGGTACTTGTTGATTGACCGTTAACTCGTTGTTTTGAACAAACTTTTGAGATTTCCTTGTCAATGCTAAGTCACTCCACTTTCTTCCATCTTCCTACCACTCCTGAATGTTTGCCAATCAAAATATAAGACGGATCAAATACTATCATAAGTAATCAAAAGTAATCAAGACAAAACTTTGCGATTTTCCTAAACAATAAGTTATTACACTTTACTGCTGCCGAAAAAAAAAAAAAAAAAAAAAAAAAAGTTATTACACTTTGACACTTCACTTAACTGTCGTGTCGAGTGTCAGACACGTGCGACACAACACTTCGACACTTCAATTTAGACCACAAGATAGGAAAATTCACCCAAAATAGCCATGTCATACACACCGACACGCTTCAGACACGACATTGTGTCGGAAAGTCTGAGTAACACACAAGCAATAAGTGGGGTAATTTGATTTGTATTTGTCTCGTCTTAAGCTTAAGACGGATAGTGTCTGTCTTAAATAGATATTCACCCCATGAAATGTACTCTGCCACTCAAACACACCTTCGAAAAGTAAAATTAAAACTCCGTATAATAATGCTCTGACATAATGACATAGTAAGTTTCATCTTTGACGTTATCATTTCCCTAAAATTTGGGTTGACTCAACAGGTCTATAACTGTTTCTATGTTCTAGACTTTGTAGGAGATTTCGTTTATTTGCCAGGTTTGCTTGACAGACAAAAATATGTTTGACACAGTCGTTATATGTACTGTCATAAAAGAAATCCAAAGTGAATGATGAGAATTGGTTAGCAATTAGGGTAACTGCATGAAAATCAAATCGAGTCTGAAAACCCGGGTTGTAACTTGTAACATGCAAATTTATATGACCAGAGATGCAAAATGAGTAGCAGAAATCGCAACACAAACTCGATTCAACTTTAAACACATCAGAGTTAAACTAACGGCAATGTATCGAAGGAAAACTCGAAAGCTTTATGTATTTGAACTTGTTCTAGCATAAACCAATTTGATCAGAACCAAAACAAACCATTTTTCAAAAAAAACATTATATAAGTTAGAACATTGCTTTTTTAACATCCCCAGCTCAATAATGGAGACCTACAAATTTCACTGATGTTACGTGAATCGGAATCGGACCCTTACCTCACTCGAATAGGACAGATCGATTAAGACGGATGACCTAAATGAACTTATACTGAATAACCCTACTAGAAACCCAAAAGTAAGTGACCTTTTGCCATGTCTGAGTCCGGAGTAGCTCACATTCTCTTCACCGAAACAGAATTAATCTGAATATAAAATGAAATGCAAGTGTTCTAAAATAAACTCGAGTTGAATAGTACTTATAGACTTATAGTCACCACAGTCAGGTAAACTGGTCGGAACAATTTTTGATAAAATCTCAGCTGAATTATTCTGACAAGAGTGTTAGAGGACCTACATACTCTAGAACATGAAATGATAAGATTCTAAAATGTCAATGAGCTACATGTCAAAAGTCGCATCGGCTGCATAAAAAACACGATGACTGACATCAATCCACGACAACCAGCCACAAGAACATGCGGTCTATAGTCTCAAACCAAAATTAGTATTCGAGAGCAACCATACCACCAAAGCTCAATGCCAACGGAGCACTTCCTTAATCCCAAACTTGCTAGAAACTGGGTCGCAGAAATCATCCTACTTAACCATAATGATTTACCTACGATGATCCTAAATGCTTTAGACGAACTCGCTTGATATAACTTGCTAATACCAGCAAGAACATAAGCAACAATTTGGCTCCTTATAGTAGTCGTAACATCATAATAATATCATAAAAATAGATGTTTAAATTAGTGACAATGTATGCAAACCTGATGTAACTAGAACTCATCCTCAAGCTGCTTAACCTTCATAACAGAACACACACTCCCATCTGAACAAAGAAAAAGAACGATCATCATCCTAGCAACAATTTATAATAATTCACAAAAGCTTCACCAAATTTTACTGTAGTATTAGTTCTCGCCTTCTCGGTTTAGTCACTCACCACAGTAGCGGCTGGCACAGCCTAATCTTCCTAAATTTGATCGATATTACCTCAAGTCGAGGTGATCTTGGAATATTTGCAGAACAGTAGCATTTTGGTGTCGTGGCTTTGATTTAATACTGTGCCAAAAACTGCTTGACTTACAGATAAGTATGCTACTCCCTTCTTACTCCGTATCTTTCAAGTTTGAATGAAAGTTAGAGTTTTGTTCATTGAATGATGCTTTAGAAGAAGGTAAACTATTGTGCAACATCTAGCACAGGGAAAATTGATCCGCCAGAACTACCCAACCCAACACTCGAACTGAAGACCCGAGCATGACCCTTAACCCGAGCTGACCAACCAACATGACCCGACCCGAATGTTTATCGTGTGTCGCTATTACAAGGGAACTTAAGAATGCAATATCATGACTTTCCACCATTTAGGTATTTTCGGAAAATAGTTTTGTATTGCAACCTTTGAGTAAATCAAGATACGGATTGACGTATTTTGTCCAATATACGAATCCATGTATTTGATTATCTACGTCGGTGAATTTTGTATCTCTATCAGCGTGCTACTAATTATGCAACCCTAGTTGGAATTTGAGTAACGCCGCATAGGAATCAACATGTTGGAATGACAAAGCCAAAGAGCAAGCAAAAACTTATCAAAGAGACGCACTAATCCATATTGAGGCCGTATCATGAACATTTTGCCATTGTTTTCTTCATATTTTTCCACTTCATAATTGCTTTCAATTTTGTTATTAACTTTATGTGAATGCTAGGACCAATCATGGCTTCATACCAAAAGCACCCTAAGATAAAACTCATCAATTCAAAACGTCAAAAAAGTAGGGGGATGCATAAAGAGATACAGAATGAGAACGGTGAAAGGTATAAAACTCCATCTTCCAATAGGTTGGTACTTCCATAAACTATTGGATTAAAAAGGCACCTTGATATAAAGAAGGAGGCTGATTGAGCTCGTCCTTGAAAATGACAAACGGTTTACTCCTCCCGGCCTGTCCGACCATTTGCTCGTCCTAGTTCTCAAGATACTGAACCTTGTTGAGGATGAGATACCAAATTGAAACGAGCAGACACCGTTAAAGCATTGAAAATTCCTTAACAGTGTTTAACAAATTTATCATTGATTTGAGGCGGACGCTCATTGGTACGACCCTTCACTTCCACTTGGCACATCAGATTTACTCGCTCGTTTCTCAATATATAAAGAACTATTTGAAAGGCCCAGCACGAGAGTCCAACATGTTGAACTCCAGCTTCACCTTTGCAAAGAACTTCCAACAAAACCATCGCCTTTGAGTCCTGCTAGGTTTTAATCAACAGGGTGTTAAACAGAGAAAGGAAGGAACGTGAGCTCGGTGTGGTGTTCTCAATAATGGTGCTGTAGCACAGTTATTAGAGATGAAGTAATAAAATAAAAACGGTTATGCTAGAACCACCACTTTCATACAATTGCATCCCATGCAGTCAAGCGTTTGAGTCTGATGTAGGCAACCTTAACAAATGCGATACTTTTCCTAGAAGTAACTTAAAGGACGGCTGGCATAGCAGAAGTAGAAGAAACGCAATAGAGGACACGGCAAAACTAAGATAGTTTCAGTATGCCATTTAAAGATTTTAAACCTTGTATCTCAAACTTCTCTCCTTTCACTTCAAAAACTTGAAAGTTTTAGCATTAGACATAAGTACATAACTATGTCCTGATGAGTCTATCCGCGAACTTGAGACGAACTAAATTCACCCACAACAAGGTGCAACAAAGCAACACTACCCACCATTTTGATTTTTGAGGGCTCGCACGAACTTGGGGCAAGGGAAATATCTGATGCACAGCAACGATGAAAATCTATTTTCGATCAAAAAATAACAAGTATTTGGCTCCATTGAAATGAAATACCTTAGTCCACCACAATGTAGAGAATAATCATTTTGATTATATTAATGGGAAGGGAGTTTACACTATACACTATACCCTATAAGAAACAGTGGCGGAGCCAGGATTTAAAGTTAAAAGTACGGAATATTTAAAGGTGAGTGTCCCTGCTAGCCCTCCCTTGGCTCCGCTACCAATACAAAACACCATTATAATATTATATAGAGCGATATGAGACTTTAAATATTTTGAATTAATGTAATATTGGCTGCAAAATACAATTGAATAGAAAGTGAAATTAAAAGAGTTGAAGAAGAAAGTGTTTACCTCCGACATGGCTGCTGCACCTCAATAAGGAAGAAATAATGCATATGAATGCAATGTTGAATTGGGTTTACGCACAGAATAATAACCCAGAAAAAGTAAACCCTAACTCCAATTTTGCCCTCTTACATCCTCTCCCAACCCCAGAGATCCATTTTTGCGCTGTGTGCATTGACATTGAAGTTAAAGGAAGGTGGTGCACCTTTGGCACTTCGGAAACCGCTATTTGTTTCATTGTTTGACTGACCACCAAAGTCACAGTGACAACTTAGTTTAGGCACAAATTCTCTTTCAAACGGTCATTATCCGTCTTAATTTTAAGATGGATAATTTTTTTTTTTTTGGTAGAATAAGAGGGATAACCCGTAGACTAAACAGCTATAATTCGGGGCAAAGCTACCCCGAAAATATCTTTCTAAATGATAGAGCGAAGACCCACCGGCGGGTAGTCTAGAATTGTTATGGCCGTACTTGAGTGCACTCCTTGGTTAGCTAGCCAATCACTTGCTCTGTTCGCTTCTCTGTAAACATGTTCTAATTTCACCGTCCAATGCGTATTGTTTATTACTTCCTTGCATTTACGAACCACATATCTGAGACTATTGCTCGTAAGTTGATCTTCCATAACTAACCGGATGCAGGACTGATTGTCCATGTGAATTAACAGTCTTGTAATTCCCTGCTCTTTAGCAAGTTCCAACCCGATAAGCAATGCTCTCATCTCGGCTTTCATAGATGAGCAAACCCCTCCGGACAGGTAGAACGCTGAAAGGAAATTTCCTGTCTCGTCCCTAAAAATCCCCCCGCATCCGGCTGGCCCTGGGTTTCCTTTAGCTGCTCCGTCGGTATTGAGTAAAACCCAGCCTTGTGGAGGGGGTGCCCACCTTATATAAACTTCCTTGGATGCAGTGGCTGGTGGAAGTATAAATAAAGCGAATTTATCTAGAGCCCGTTTCGTAACATCAAGCTGGTCCAAGATGAAATGACGAGTATCAATCGGGATTTCAATATGTCGACCGAAGACGAGGTTATTACGCCACCTCTAAATCCACCAACATGTTATAGCAAACAGCGTTGGCCACTGTTCCAATCCGTTATCAATATTATTACTCGCATTATTGGCCATCCAAGAGAAAATTGGGGACGGCTTGAATGCACCAGGTGGAATGAAATCCGCAATACTATCCCAAATATGTCGAGAACCCGGACATGAGCGGAGAAGATGATCCGTCGTCTCCTCCTCTAGACCACACCTCGAACAGTAGGGATCATCGCTCATATTTCGTCTTACTCGGTTAACATTTATCATAAGCCGACCATGAGCAGCTAACCAAAGAAACATTCTGATCCTTTGCTGGATCGGGAGGCGCCAAATTACACGCCAAATTGGGACCTCAGGGTCCAAATTTACGTCCGGACTCCGTAAGAAACCCAATGCAGACTTAATCGAAAAGTTACCTGAAGACGTACCTTTCCAGTATAGGGAATCCTCAAGGTCCGGGTCCGGGAAAGGTAGTATAGAAGCAATCCGCTGAAGGTCAAGCTGAGGAAGGAAATTAGAAAATAAGTCCCATTTACATCCTGAAGTTTCACTCCACATTTCACTGACGGTCGCCCCTAGAATATTATGGGGGATTGGTGCTATGACATTATCCGAAAGACAGTGACCGTCTACCCATGGGTGATCCCAAAACAGGGTTTTACGGCCATTCCCAATAACTATTGACGACCCATTAATGATGGTTTTAGCTTGGGACGTAATACCAGCCCATAAATTCGACATTCGTTGTTTTGGTTGGAACATATCCAAGTCGCATCTTCCCTTACAGTACTTGAACCGTATTATTCGACACCACAGACTATGAGGTTCAGCCAGAAGTCGCCACCCCAATTTAGTAAGAAAGGCTGCATTGGCGTCTCTAGCTGAAACCAGTCCAAGACCTCCTTCAATTTTCCTCCGTTGGACAACTTCCCACGAAATGAGATGTACAGATTTTTTGTTTTCATCCCCACCCCATAAGAAACGTCTAGCTTTCCTGTCCAGCGCGTCACAAGCTGATCGAGGTAGTTTCGCCGACTGCATACTGTAGTTCGAGATGGTAGAAAGTACGGATTGGGTTAGAGTAGCTCTCCCCGCAAGAGACAACCTCTTGGTCGACCAACCCATAAGTCTTATATTAACCTTTTCTTCAAGATGAGCGAACGTATTCTTGGTAACCCGCTCATTAATAGTAGGCATTCCGAGATACGTGCCTAGGTCATCTGTCTCACTAATGCCCCGAACAGTGCAAATATTATCCCTAGCTTCTTGCGAAATGTTATTGGAAAAGAAAACCCGAGACTTGGATAAACTCACTTTCTCACCCGATGCCTTGAAGAAATTGTCTAGGACGGATTTGATAGTGGCTGCTTGTTCAATATTTGCTTCCCCGAATAGGACCATATCGTCCGCAAAAAATAAATTAGATAAACCCGGACCATCTTTACATAACTTAAGTGGCTGCCATTTCCCCAAACGGATTTCCGTTTCAATACATTGATGTAATTTCTCCAAACACATCACAAATAGATATGAAGAGAGAGGGTCGCCTTGACGTACTCCCCGTGACGGTATAAATTGATCAGTGTGCTCCCCGTTCCAAAGAATCCGCATCTGAGTAGTAGTTACACATTCCATTACGGCATCAATAATAAGCGCGGGAAAACACATATCTTGCAAAGTAGAGTGTAAAAAGCTCCATCTGAGACGGTCATAGGCCTTCTCCAAATCAATTTTTATCGCCATATATGCTTTTCTTCCTTTTTTAAACCTCAGAGTGAATAGCTTCCTGGAAAATCGCTATGTTGTCTGTAATTTGCCTTCCAGGTACGAATCCACTCTGCGATTCTGAAATGAGTCGAGGGAGTACCTTTTTTATTCTATTTGCCAGTACCTTGCTGATAGCCTTATAGGCTACGTTACAAAGACTAATTGGCCGAAACTGGGAAACTGTCTCAGGGGCGGGAGTCTTAGGAATTAACACTATATGAGTTTCGTTTAAACCGGTCGGGGAGCCCTTACATTCGAGAGCATTCATGATCATGTCACAAAACGACTTCTCTACGACACTCCAATGTTTATGATAGAATATAGCTTGAAACCCATCAGGGCCGGGAGCTTTCAGGGATGGCATATTGAGGATTACCTTCTCGATTTCAGCTTGGCTATAAGATCTGGTTAACCAATTCCACTCTTTGCTGCTAAATTCCTGGAATAAATCATATGGGACATTTGTGTTATTTCCGCCATCGTCATCCTCTTCCGTATAGAGGACCTGAAAATAATCAACAACATGTTGTATTTTTGATACACTAGAACATGAATGAAACATATAAAGAGGAAAAAATGTATAAAATACAATGTTTGACTCGTATTTATGAGAAAAAATGATTATATGGCGTATAATAATTTTTTGATGAAAAAATTCAAAATTTATTGAATTTATAAGTATAGTTTTTTAGCAGTGTTGTATTTTTTTAGCTTAATGTCTAAGTGAATAAGTTCAACAACTTTATAGTTTAAACTCATATTTCGTAAAATAAAATTAGAAAATTTTATCATAAAACTCATAAAGTACATAATCAAATGTATTACCTCTGATGTATAATCTATGAACTGTATTTATTATTTATTTTAATCAATATGCGACATGCCCCGTATTCTCACTTCAATACGTTGTTGGAGTAGGTGTCCTTCACAATAGTGCGCCACATAATAAATCTCATTAAGGAATATAGTCGGGATATTTATTGACTATTTGTATGTTTTAGTCAGTGATTAACGTAAATCATAACGATTGGCTGACTAGAGTTTAACGTTATTGTCGTCTGACGGCGATGATCAACTGATCCCTTTCGGTCACACCTAAAAGGACGAAACTCAAATATAAGACTAATTATTTGTATACGATACACTTTAATTGGTCACTTGAATATAAATTGACTAGAAGTTAGTCGATTGAGTTTTAATAGAGAGAACGAGTTTTGAACTCGCATCGTTAAATTATTACTCGATTATACGATAATTGATTAATAAAATTTGTGAGATGGGATTTAGTAATTAATTGTTAATTAGCTAAATACGTACTAACTGACTAATATAATTAGTATTAATACAAGTCATATATTTATGTAAGAGTACATATATATATATATATGTAAAGTGTCACTAGACAAAATAAATTGGGAAACACTTAAATCATATAAGATGATCAAGTGGATATTAAACATATTTATAAGACAAATATAAGAATCAAAATGGACCCATTTGTGGGTACCATGACAGGCCAAGAGAAGGCAAAATAGGCAATCATTAGTTGCTTTTGTTCTTTTCTATGTTTGCTTTCTGAAGGTCACTTTTTGTCTTACCCAAAATTGTGATGATTTGAGCATGCACAAAATTGAAAAAACACTCTTCTCTCCTCACTAGGTGATCGGCCATGAACATGGCCTTAAATGGGCAATTTTGTGCTCTTTTTAGACTTACTTGTGTTCATATACAAAAATCATCATTATCTCTAAAAATTCAAAAAACACTAGAAAATCCTTACTAATTAGATAGTAACTTAAGATCTAGTATACTTATTGATGCAGGAGCATTACTCGACAATGAAAGGAGATCCTCATCAGCCATAACGCAGCTCACATCGTAAGTGGTTTCAAATTTGGCTAGAGTTTTGTGACGATGTTGAAATGGGACATTGGAGAAGCAGCTAATGGTCATGTTGCTGCTGCTTTGCTGTCCGTGTAGGTCTCTTGAGGACCGTGCAAGCCTAGTCCATCAGCTCACACATCTTTCAATCTTCCCCTTTTGGCAAAACAAGCTCTATTGGACTTTAAAGGCTCTATTAATTCCTCCCTCTTTGTGCTATCTCAGAAAATGAAGCTGGTCCAACTCTTTTCTCAATAAATCAAGAGCTAGGAGGATTGTCTAGTACCTAGCCTTATGTTTAGACCTTAATATTTCAGATTGTGTAAGATAAAGTAGATGCTTTTCTATGTTCTTTGATCTATATAAACCAAAGCAACCCATGTAAACAAATCAGTTTATGAATCCAAAAATCTGAGAGTTTACATTATTGTGAGCTTGCTTCTTTGTTCTTGTGAGACCAAAGAAATAAGACAGCCTTGCGAGGTTGCCTTCGAGTGTTTCAAGCTCGTACCTTGCGAGGCGGAGAGCGAGATTCACCCATTTCTATCTTTAATTTCAGTTCTTATTGTTACAAAATACTACAACAAAACAGTATAATTTCGTTGCAAATATAAACCTTGTCATTACAGTACTAGAACGAACAGTCCGTTGAACTGTTCAGTCTAAATCGACTAAGTTCTACATCAAGTGGTTATCAGAGCAAGGTTTTTGATTTATTCTCTAATAAATCAGTCTTGGGAAGTCATAGCCATGGAATATGAATCCGGGAGCAGTGAGGATACTTCAAAGCCATGGATGAAAGATGTGAATGGACTTAAAGCGGAGATCGGGCAGATTTCCTACATGTTGAAGAGCATAGATGCATCTCTTGATAAGCAAAAGAAAAAGGACGGGAATGTGGTCAGTACTGAGGGTGACTCCGAGGAAGAGGACTGCCCAAGGAACAATAAAAAGAGCAAGAATGACGATGATGGAGGTTTTAAGCTCGACATACCTGAGTTTAATGGGGATCTAGATGCTGAAAAGTTTCTAGATTGGGTTCGTCAAGTAGAAAGGATTTTCGAGTATAAAGACTACGATGAGCATAAGAAGTTCAAGATTGCTACTCAGAAATTAACCAAATACGCATCCTTATGGTACGAAAACTTGAAGAAACTAAGGAAGCGAGACAAGAAAAGCAAGATTGAAACGTGGGAGAAATTAAAGAAGCATCTTATGAAGAGGTTTCTTCCTAGAGACTACGAGCAAGATCAATACCTAAGATTGACATCTTTAGCTCAAGAAGGTTCGAGTGTGGCTGATTATGTGAAGGAGTTCGAAAAGTTGAGCATAGTTTGTGACTTGGAGGAGAAAGAGGAATTGAGGACAACCCGTTTCATACGAGGCCTCAATCCTACTCTTCAACAACGAGTAGAAATCCAGAATTATGAGGGCTTTGATGATGTTTGTCGATTGGCTCTTAAATTCGAAAAGCAAGACAAGGGCAGGAGGGCATTTGGTCGTGACTATGCAAAGGGTTCGAGTGCTTATTCGAAACATACAGTCACAATACCGAGCAACAAGGAGACACGGAAGGAGGATCCGAAAGACAAAGGCAAGGGGCCAATGGTTGAGACCAAGGATGTGAGGTTGAGACGGTGTTTCAAATGCCAAGGATACGGACACATTGCCAATGAGTGTCCACAAAAGCGAGCTCTAACGATTACGGAGTTGAGTGACTTGATTCCAAATTTCGTATTTACAGCCCTGGAGCCGAGTTCAGTTTCACAAGAAGAGGATGATAGTGATGAAGAAGTACATATTGTGCATCCTTATAGTGATGAAGAGAAGGAGGTGTTGATGATTCGGAGCCTACACACCGAGGCTGCCCACGTTGAGGAGGAGCAAAGGGACCGATTGTTTCACACTCGTTGCAAGGTAAACAATCAACTCTGCAATCTTATTGTTGATAGCGGTTCTTGCACTAATGTCGTATCTAGGGAGCTTGTTGATAATCTGAAATTACCTACTAATAGTCACCCTAAACCATATAAATTGCATTGGCTTGATGGGAATAATGGGATATTTGTTAAGAAGCAGGCCTTAGTTTCTTTGAAATTAGGACCATATGAAGATGAAATATTATGTGATGTAATCCCGATGAATGCTTGTCATGTATTGTTGGGGAGGCCATGGCAATTTGATCGAAGGGTTAAACACGATGGTCGGAGTAATGTTTATGTTGTGTCCAAAGGGAAGGCTAAGTATCATCTTAAACCCTTATCACCGAGTAAAAAAAAGAAGCCCGTCCCTAAGGACAGCCTGTTCTTGGAGGCAAGTGAGGCCGAGGGAGTTGTGATGAGAGGGGAACCGGCATACTTGCTGGTTGTGCGTGAAGTGGGGTGTGAAGAAAGCAACACGAGACTTGTTCAAGAGTTTTTAGAGGAGTTTAGGGATGTGTTTCCCGATGAGCTACCTGTTGGGTTACCACCAAATAGGGGGATTGAGCACATGATCGATTTAGTTCCAGGTGCGGCATTACCCAACAAACCAGCCTATAGATGTAATCCCGAGGAAGCTAAAGAGTTGCAAAGGCAAGTGCAAGAGTTGATAGACCTAGGGTATGTAAAGGAGAGTTTGAGTCCATGTGCGGTACCAGCTCTATTAGTACCGAAAAAGGAGGGGACTTGGCGAATGTGTATTGATAGTAGAGCGGTGAATAATATTACCATCAAATATCGCTTTCCTATGCCTAGACTTGACGATATGCTCGATGAACTTTCTGGTTCGTTCGTGTTCTCAAAGCTGGATTTAAGGAGTGGTTATCATCAAATGAGAATTCGAGAGGGAGATGAGTGGAAGACCGCATTCAAAACGAAGCAAGGGTTGTATGAATGGCTCGTAATGCCGTTTGGGCTGTGTAACGCACCTAGTTCGTTTATGAGGCTAATGAATGAAGTGTTGAGGCCTTTACTTAACAAATTCGTGGTTGTATATCTCGATGATATTCTGGTTTATAGCAAGAATGAAGAGGAACACAAGCAGCATCTCAGGTTAGTGTTCGAAGTAATGAGAAAACAGAAACTATTTTGCAAGCTTGAGAAGTGTGTGTTCATGGTACCAAGTGTGGTGTTTCTTG
Organism: Heliosperma pusillum; assembly: GCA_022085475.1. Taxonomy (NCBI): domain Eukaryota; kingdom Viridiplantae; phylum Streptophyta; class Magnoliopsida; order Caryophyllales; family Caryophyllaceae; genus Heliosperma; species Heliosperma pusillum. The sequence continues at coordinate 42,080 of JAIUZE010045444.1, read as the reverse complement.
GGTATATTGTTAGTAAAGATGGTGTGAGTATGGATCCGTCTAAAGTCGATGCAATTCAGGCCTGGCCAGTACCTAAATCAACAACCGAGGTTCGAAGTTTCCATGGGTTAGCATCCTTTTATAGGCGATTCATTCAAGGATTTAGTTCGATCATGGCCCCAATTACAGAACTAACCAAGAAAGGGGAGTTTGTGTGGACTCCTAGTGCCCAAAAGGCATTCGAAGAAGTCAAGTGTAAGTTGTGCTCCGGACCTGTTTTAGCCCTCCCAAACTTCGACAAATTGTTTGAAGTCGAATGCGATGCAAGTGGTGTCGGTATTGGTGTTGTATTGGTCTAAGAGAAGCGGCTCATTGCGTACTTCAGTGAGAAACTAGGTTGTGCGAGATTGAACTATTCGACTTATGACAAAGAGTTTTATGCCATTGTGAGGACATTGGAGCATTGGAGTCATTACTTGCGCCCGAAACCATTCGTGTTACATTCCGATCACGAAGCTCTTAAACATATTCATGGGCAACAAAAATTGAACCCGAGACATGCCAAATGGGTCGAGTTCTTGCAATCATTTACATTCTCATCAAAGTATAAAACGGGGAGTTCAAATATTGTAGCTGATGCACTTTCTCGGAGGCATTGCTTGTTGATTGAGCTTGATGCGAGATTGTTGGGATTTGAACACATTAAAGAGTTGTACAAGTCTGATCCATCATTTGCTAAAGAAACAATTGAGCCTACTGGGGTTTATACCTTGCAAGATGGGTTTTTATTCAAGGGAAATCGACTTTGCATTCCCCAAAGTTCGATTCAAGAGCTGCTAATTCGTGAAGCTCATGGAGGAGCGATAGCTGGTCATTTCGGTTCTAACAAGACTTACGATATTGTAAGCGAGCATTTTTATTGGCCAAAGATGATTAAAGATGTCCAAGAAATCGTGGCTAAGTGTGATGTGTGTCAAAAGGCGAAGAGTTCATTTTCTAAGGGGTTGTACACGCCATTACCAGTCCCGAAACAGCCTTGGAGCGAAGTGAGTATGGATTTTATACTCGGGTTACCTAGAACTCAGCGTGGTAAAGACTCGATAATGGTTGTTGTTGATCGGTTTTCAAAGATGGCTCATTTCATTCCTTGTCACAAGACCGATGATGCCACGAATGTTGCTGATTTGTACTATAAGGAAGTGGTTCGTTTACATGGGATTCCTCTTACCATTGTATCGGATCGAGACGTGAAGTTCCTTAGTTATTTTTGGAAGACCTTATGGCGGTTGATGGGGACGAAGCTGCTATTTAGTACTTCCCACCATCCTCAAACCGATGGGCAGACCGAAGTAACAAGTCGCACCCTTGGAAGTTTGTTGAGGGGACTAGTTAGCAAAACCACGAAGGATTGGGATGTTAAACTTGCACATGCCGAGTTTGCTTACAATCAAACTCCATCTGTTACTACTAGTCGAGCTCCATTCGAAATTGTGTATGGAGTCAATCCATTTCTGCCAATTGACTTGGTTCCGATTCCAAAAAAAGATCTCATGAGTTTCGAAGCAAAAAATAGGCAAACTACATTTATTCGTAATTGTGAGCAAGTTCGAGCTCAAATTGAGAAGGCAAATGCAAAGTATAAGGAGAAGGCGAACAAACATCGCAAACAGCCCGTATTCAAAGTAGGAGATCTAGTATGGCTACATTTTAGGAAGGAACGATTTCCTTCTAAGAGGAAGAATAAGCTTATGCCAAGAGCAGATGGTCCGTTCAAAGTCTTGGAATGCTACGGTCGAAATGCTTACAAACTCGAGTTACCAAGTGAATATGGGGGCGTAAGTGCAACATTCAACGTGGGAGACCTATCCCCGTATCTAGATGACGACAATTTGAGGCAAATTTCTCAGAAAGAAGGGGAGAATGATGCAGGAGCATTACTCGACAATGAAAAGGAGATCCTCATCAGCCATAACGCAGCTCACATCGTAAGTGGTTTCAAATTTGGCTCGAGTTTTGTGACGATGTTGAAATGGGACATTGGAGAAGCAGCTAATGGTCATGTTGCTGCTGCTTTGCTGTCCGTGTAGGTCTCTTAAGGACCGTGCAAGCCTAATCCATCAGCTCACACATCTTTCAACCTTCCCCTTTTGGCAAAACAAGCTCTATTGGACTTTAAAGGCTCTTTTGATTCCTCCCTCTTTGTGCTATCTCAGAAAATGCAGCTGGTCCAACTCTTTTCTCAATAAATCAAGAGCTAGGAGGATTGTCTAGTACCTAGGCTTATGTTTAGATCTTAATATTTCAGATTGTGTAAGATAAAGTAGATGCTTTTGTATGTTCTTTGGTCTATATAAACCAAAGCAACCCATGTAAACAAATCAGTTTATGAATCCAAAAATCTGAGAGTTTACATTATTGTGAGCTTGCTTCTTTGTTCTTGTGAGACCAAAGAAATAAGACAGCCTTGCGAGGTTGCCTTCGAGTGTTTCAAGCTCGTACCTTGCGAGGCGGAGAACGAGATTCACCTATTTCTATCTTTAATTTCAGTTCTTATTGTTACAAAATACTACAACAAAACAGTATAATTTCGTTGCAAATATAAAACTTGTCATTACAGTACTAGAACGAACAGTCCGTTGAACTGTTCAGCCTAAATCGACTAAGTTCTACATCACTTATATTATTACTAAGAGTTAGTAATATATTCACATATTCAACTAAGTTGTATTTGTAGTATCTAGTTAGTACTACTCTTACTTATTTGAGATTAGTCCTTGTGCAACAAAATGAGATCTTCTAATTTGAAGATTTGGGTTTTAGAAGGATCACCCTAGCTTGGTAGAACTTCCTAAGACAATAATAAGTTATTGTTCTTACTTCCATCTCAATGTGAGAAAATTTCTACCCCTTTTATATAATGTCTTTATATTTGCATGCATGTTACATAGATAATAAAATCAACTAAATTAACAAGTAATTTAGTAATCTAATTAGAGGAGTCTAATTAGGGTCTATGGACTTTCATACGTTTCAAAAGTTGACGAAGGATAAACTAGTAATTTGACAGGGTGTTTCTCCACAGAATAGCATCCTAAACTAAATACCCGAGTATTAACTACCCGAGGTAAAATTTTAACACCCCATTTACCTGTAAGCCTTTGGTAAGACGTTAAGACATTCTTAAGTAAATAGGAGGGTTATCATCCCGTTTGCCCGAGGAAATATATATCCAATTGTCAATCATATAACAACTTAAATAGTTATTAAGCTCAAATGAAATATGGTTTGGATGTAACTATGGCTTAAAAAGCCTCATAAGAGGCTTAAGCTCTTTTCTTTCTGACTTTAACTTCAACTCGACTCTATTCAGTTCAGTTCAGTTTAACTTTAGTCATTTCTATTTGACTCATTTCTTCACAAAATAAACTAAGTCTTACTTCAACCCCATTCACTTCAAGTCACCTCTATTTAGTTTAGCTAATTTCAGCTCATTTCTCTTTAACTCAGTTTAGCTCTTCAAAGCCAAAAAGAACAGGGCCTTAGTGTCTTGAAAGCCGCAATTTCATAAGCATTGCAAAAGTTTTATTATCACGCAATCAATAATCATACTAGTTTTGATGCCCGACTTAGCCTAGACTGCGTATATCTACCATTAATGATACATCTGTGTAAGATACTTATTAAGATTATTACCCAAATCAAGATGCATATTCAGCCCTATACTAGAACCAATTATATGTAATATTTTTTACTATTACCGTTATTACCTTTATTTTTAAGTTTTGTTTTGAAAAATATGATTAGATACAAAAGATTGGGAATTATTAGGGCCGGGAAAATGACCAGACCAGCCCGACCCACCCACAGGTAACCATTTACCCGGCCCGCCAACCCACCTATCCCGGCCCTACCCACCCAACTCTTGCGTCAGTCCCGAGTTCCCCACCCCTAGCCCGACACGAAACCACACCCAGCCCGCCCCTCAGGTCTTCATTTTCCCTCCCGCCCACCACCTAGAGCCGGTTTCGTGCCCCCATCCTAGCCCGACCGGTCCCTAACCGGCCGGGCCGGGCCTTATTGAGTATGTATATTGGCCATTTGGCCAATTGGATATTTTCCCTGACGAAGCCCACAAGAAAATACAGTTTGAATCGGTCCTACATTGCTACCCAAAGTTCTGTAGTCTCGTTCATTTCTTGTCCCTCACTCCATCACACAATCTCTTGTCACTCAAATGATTTCGTAATAGGCAATTATCGCAATTAGTCTTAAACCCGTGCATTATCGCAATTTCGCCTCAAACTGTGTCGCAGGTTGATTATGATTGAATTTTGCACTCAAACTGTGTCGCAAACTTCGAATGCTTCAGTTTCATTCGTAAATTGGATTGATTTCCCAGCACAATCTTACTTTAATTCTGATTGAGCCTCCAATTTAGGGTTTTCAATTGGGGAACTCTTCTGGAAATTGCTCTCCATCATTCCTTCCGCCGAATTTGGGGATTTTTATCTGCTGTATTGGAGCTCCGCTTAATTGAATCGCTTGTACACAATTTCACTGCTTCTTTCTCAGGTTTGCTTTCCTAATATTTATTTGTTTCGTACATTAATGATAATGCCTGAATTCAAGTACTGTTGAACAATTAGTACGAAGTATAATTTGATCACGGTGTTGCTTTGTTGTGAATTGGTTGCCATTGTTTTCATCTTGTTTCGCTTCGAAACTAGGTTACGCATTTAGTCAGAAGTTATCGTATGAGACGATCTCGTGAGAATCTTTCTCGACACCAGTGCATATTTGCTAATAGTTTGTTAATTTAATATATATAGGCGGATTTTATTGCTAATTATGTTTTTGTCATAATCTATTAACAATTTAACTTGAGACCGTTTTTCAAGTGACTACTTGAACAGTTGAACTTTTTTTACCAATGTCTGAGATGGAATTGATGCCCATGCTTAATTCTGCAAAAGTCATTGAAATATCAACACGAGAAGGTTTCGTGGGGGGAATTTAGAGGGAGACAATATCCCGTGTTTGGGTACTAAAATGGAGGTGGAGGGGGGGAATCGAAGGGAGGGAAAATGGATCAATTGTTTCCTCTCCAACAACGGAAATATATGAAGGAAAAACTCATTCTTAAGCTTTCTTTGTATACACAAGAAGGGAAGGGAAGCGAGGGGACGTGGAAAGGAGGGTATGGAGGGGGGGGGGGGGGAGCTAGGGAATATAGTCCTTGTTTGGTCAGGAATGAAGGTAAAGGGGAATCGAGAGGGGAGGATTTTAAGTGATCCATTTCCCCTTTTCCAAGGCAAATCAAAATCAGTCCACCATAGAAAAGTTTTGGAGGGGAGGGATTTTATCGTGGATCCAATTTCTTTTTTACTCTAAATCCCTGAACTTCCATTTTGCAAACATTGTTTTAACTCATGTCAATATCTTTCATTAGATAAATCTGCAAACACTAGACCTAGGCCCTGTTCTTTCCAGCTTAATTTCAGCTCATTTCAATTCAGCCTAATTCAATTCAACTCCATTCAATTCAGTTCAGCTCAGCTCAACTTCATTCGCTTTATTGCCCAACACTCACCTTACTAGTGCAAGCCTAGCCGTGCGTTATCCTTTTACCTATAAGATACACTCAAATCATATAGCAATCCCGTGAGGTACACTCAAATCACATAGCAATCCCGTGATGCTTTTCCACATCAACCATCCTACTTTGGTTCTATAGGCCACATCTCCATTTAATTCTCCATCACGCTGGATAATAAATCCTAAATCTAAAAAACAAATCGTAGACATGGACAATCTCCCCGTTAAGGCTCATAATGCCTGCCTCCTTACCCCTTTTGTATTCGGTGTAAAGCCTCGAGATTCTTACGTATGTCTCCAAAGCTTCAGTTTCCTTTCAACTCCATCATTTGTTATATCCATCAACTCAATATCGTCTGCAAATATCATGCACCATGGAACATCGTCTTGAATTGATGTTGTCAATTCGTCCATCGCAAATAACAAGGGACTAAGCGTAGAACCTTGACGCACTCCAATCATAATAGTGAACTCTTCTGTCCTCCCCGCATTAGTCCTTATACTCATAGTGGCTCCCTCGCACATGTCTTTTATAATATCAATATATTTTTGTGATACCCCTTTTCTTATTAATGCCTACCAAAGTATTTGCCTCGACACTTTATCATAGGCTTTCTCTAAATCAATGAACACCATATGTAGATCCTTCTTCTTGTCCCCATATATCTCCATTAATTGTCTTATAATATGGATCGCTTTCATTGTCGATCTTCCAATCCAAACTGCTTCTTAGATATCCTCACCTTCTTCTTTCTTTGTTCAATCACTCCTATACATTACTTCATGGTATGACTCATTAGTTTAATCCACGGTAATTGGAACACTCCGAAACATCACCTTTATTCTTAAGAATAAAACAAAAGTACTCTTCCTCCAAGCCAAAGGCATCCTATTACTTCTCCAATTCTTGTTGACAAATATTGTTAACCATTCTTGTCCTTTCTCCCCTAAACATCTCCACACTTCAATGGGTATGCCTTCAGGTCCTTCCCCCTTTCTTCAATCCCATCTTGCATATTCGCATATGTGATTCAAATTCACTTTGGCGTCTTGTATTGAATTTTTTTGCTTCTTCTAGCCTCCCTACACTTCCTAATGTTTTCAGGACAATGATCTACACCATGCTCACAAGCTCTTTATGACGTGCTTCATGTTACCATCTTATTAAATAATGATTGTATCCTTCCTTGTGATTAGTGAATGATGTTTTTAGGTTCTCCTTACTCTTTCTTTGGCGAGTTCCTATTATATAATGCTTCATCCAAGTCTAAGTTATTAGAGTATATGTTTTTAATCTCTCAAGAAATTAGGTAATTATATGTTCATATTGATGCCATGTTATTGTTATCCATTATATAGATTGTTTTCCATGTTATTCTTCTTAGTATTTGTTCAATCTTTCATTTGTAGTTTTCCTATTCTTTTGGACTTAAAATCACTCCCTTTAAGTTTAGTTAAGATCCTATAACTTTAGTTTAGAAAAGTTCAGATCATATAAGTTCAGTTCAGATCCTATAAATTCAGTTTAGAAAGTTAAGTTGTATTTATACCCATTTTCCTATATTTTCCGCTCGTATAAGTCCAGTTCAGATCCTATAAGTTCGGTTTAGAAAAGTTAAGCTGTGATAACTTCAACTCAGATCCTATAAGTTCATTTTAGATTAGTACAACTTCTATAAGTTCGGTTCAGAAAAGTTCAGCAAAATTAAGTCCAATAGAACAAGACCGTAAGAAATCTAAGTATTTTTCTTTGTCATTTTGATTTTTATCCTTTTGTATTGTCTATTATATTTTGATTAACACTTTAAATGATTTTGAATATCTTTTGATTGTTTCTTAACAGGGTATTAAAAGTTAAAACATTACTTGCATTTATACTTTGTATTTAGATCTTCAATAAGATTACTTTGGTTAACATCTTTTGAACTTTTAAACTTCTTAATGTCTCATTTGTTTTGTACTTAATACAAAGAATTGTGCATGTTACTTTTCCCTTCTGAATTTTGTATAAAGGTTTCATTTTCTCAACGCAACTTCATTTCTGTGTCTCATACTACTATTTTTTCAAAAAAAAAAAATTATTCTAGGCTCCTTATACTTCAGATTGTTTTTAGACTGAATGATTTATAACATTCTCATATATTGTCTTGTTTCACATCCTTGTTCTATTAAGATGACTTAAAACCTTTAAAACTCTTTTAAGTCTTCCTCTACCGTCTTCTTTTATATATGGAGCAATACTTTATCTTATTTCAAGTTGATTATATGTCCATCTGTGTTACCCTAACTCTCCGACATGGGTGTCGTGTCTGACACGTGTTGAGCGTCAAATACAGCTATTTTGTGCGATTTTTTCAATTTTTTGGTTTAAAGTAGGTATTTAAGCATGATAGGTGTCGGAGACACGACACGACAGCTAAATGAAGTGTCAGAGTAACATAGACGTCCATAACCAAGGTACCCATGGTATAACAATGCCCATTTGTGTTATATAATGGCCGTAACTGAATTCAAGGCACTTGCATCACGTGATCTGTCGCAGTATAATGCTTCATAGAATAGTGTAAACATGTGTATATACAAACATGGATAACCAATTCAAGTGTCGATATTATGAAGTGAAGAGAAAACTTGTGCGGTAAACTTTATAACTTTGGCTGCACTTGTGCGACTTGTTACGTTAATCCATGACTTCTCAATACCAATCTTTCGCTAACGTTACCTAATTGAAACAATAAATGTGTTACTATACCATAACCGTACACTTGTAATGGCCATTTTAGGCTATTAGCCAATATGTTTTGGTGGTTCTCCAATTTAGGAATGAATGTCGTGAACGAATTTGAAGAACTAATGTGAAAGATAGGCTATGAGACAATTTATCTTATGAGACACATGTTGGCAAAACTTGTGAAAACACAAGATTTACATATGATATTTACATATGGTTTTACTAATTTAGGGAAGGCGTATCATGAATTCCTAAGAAAGTACTTTGGTTGGTTTATCAAAGATATACGGTTCTTAAAACTAAAATGAGCTGTAGAGGACATGTTTGAATCTAAAGGGGTTTACTAACTAATGCTTGGGAAGACATAGGATAAGAATGCACCAATAATTTGTCGTTGAGTTCTTACAAACTAATGAATTTCATTCATGACGCTATACCACGCTCAATAGTTTTTGTGATGATATTGTCTTGATTGATGAGACAAAGGCATGAACAAACTATAGTGGATATATTAGTATTGTATATCACAGACAAATATACTGCACAACAGTTAGACATGCACTGTTGTATGACTCCGAGTGTTTAGCTTGTCTTATTGGTAAGATGAATATTTCAAAGATGCATTTGTTATGGTAGATGTGTGACTATACAAAAAATGATAAACATGGTGACTAAGGAGAACCCAATGAGGGGGAATCGGATAAGGTGGTTTGTCATGGGAGATTGAGTTACTGTGCTATATTATCATTCCCAATGTTCAGATCTCCTTGGGCTATTAACTTTTTTGCCATTTAATGTTAGGAGCTCCTTGTGCTATTTTTTTGAACATTTTTTTCCTCGAAATCAAGCTCCATATGCTAATGCTGAGTGCTTCACTAACCCTGTGTTTGGACGCAGGGATTGAGGGAAAGGAGGGGAAGGAAAAGGGAGCTGTGCGTTTTTCTTTGTTTCTCTTGACATATAGATTTGGACGGAAAACTATCCACTTACACCTTAAGGTATAATATAAGTATTCCTTGTTAATTAAAGCTCATCTCAGTCATATTACTCCCACTCCTCTTATATGTAACCAAGTGAAACTGCATAGTTTCAAATCAGTTACTCCAATTTCCTATTTTAGTCTTCTCTCTAGGCCTAAACTACTACAAGTGCTTACAAACCCTTTTGCCCACAAGCCATGTTTGTTTACAGTAACACCAGTTATGTGTTTCTTAGAATTTTTACTGTTAGGAGCCCATTCGCCTGTTCAAATCTTGTTACGTAGATACATCTAACCCTAAGCGTGATTCAAATTTTCATAGCCATAAAAGTTGTGAGGCTTTCACGACCATGTTCTAAGGCGATATTGAATTTGTTGGATATGATATTTAAGACTGCACTTATAATATTTCTAACCTCAAGCTAATTATAAACATGTGCAAGGCACAATTCTGCTAACATGAAAATTAGAAACACACAAATGATCAGCAAATTTAAAGAGAATAGAACTGTTTATTTGATGGCCTCATATACACACACACACTGCTAGCCCATTATTGATATATTCGTTATCAACGGTGATACCTACTCCAACCTCCTAATTACTTTAAGAGTTCTAGAATACAAAACCTTATAGGCTCAAGCGTCTATTTTTTTTTCCGACTCCCCATTTCTTCTAAACACATTAGGTGAATTTTTCCTTCCCATAGCATTAGCTACTGCTTATCTTCCTGTGAAAGGTTGAAATTGAACGACTGGATGATCTCATGCAGGTTTGTGTTTTTTGGGGATTGGGCCAGGGTATAGACTATTTGGGGCTGATATTACATCCTTTTCTTTGGCAGCGGTGACCTCTTTTGCTAGTGGACTCACGGCCATATTGGGACTGTCTCAACCCAGAACTGAGAAAATCAGAACCTGTGGGATGCATGTGTGAGGTATTTCTGTATATTTCTGTCTGTATAGCTATATGACACATGACTACATGCGTAGCAACTTGTGAATGCTGAAAATTTGTACGTAGTGGCCCTTCTATTTTTCTAATAAATATAATGTTGTCTGCCTTATTAATCAGTTATGTTGTTATGGTTAATTATGATCATAGCCTCTTCCAAGTTCTTGATTTTTATTAATCCTTTACATTCTTTACCAGAATTGTTTTTGGGAAAAAGGGGTTGGATTGACGAATTTGAAAGATCAAATTTTTGGGGTGCTGCTTAGGCTATAGTGATAACATAGAGGTTAGAACCATCAGAATAGCGAGCCTTCCACTGACACCTAGAAGATGGTTTATAGAATGGTGTAATGGAATCAATGCTGCCTGAATCACTGCCATGAGCCATTAATAGATGTATCATGTACGATATCTTAGTAAGATCTTCTCTTTCTTTTTAGTGTGCTAAAATGATAGCAACGACAAGGGTCGGGCCAGAAAGAGCTCTGGTGCCACTACAGTAATATCCAGTGACAGGAAAGGCCACTCAGCTATCCACTGAACTTTTCTGCCCGTCAGCCCTATACATCTTTCCATTTAGATTCCCTCAATCTTCAGCCACTCCTTGCTCATCACCATAGATGCAGATAATGTTATTTTTATTTTTTTTCCAAAGAAAAAAGTAGATGAATAGTCAATTGGAATTGTCTATTTGTGTTAGTTTGTGAAAAGAGGATGAGGCAGAAAGGGATTGTATTATTTACAGGAACCATGATGTGCGTTAACAGTATGTTCCGCGTGAATGATTCCTGATGCATGTAGTTCACGCGCCTTTACATAATGTAGTTTGAGTCGAAAGACGATTTATTCCGTTTTAGGGAGGAGCTGAGGGACGTTGATTGGCTGGGATGGAAACACGTTACCTTGTTAGGTTATAAAATATAAACTTTGGTTGGAGATTATGTTATTAGACCGCCAAACTTATATGAGACAATCTTAATCGCAAGAGCCACACCCATTAACCATTTAATTAAATGAGATACGCACAAGTATTTGGGTGGGAGATTGTCTCATACAAATTTCATTGAAATTAAATTCTTTCCAACAAAGGACGGTTACAGACGGAAAATGATCCCCTTCTCTCTTCAACTTGTATCCAAGCAAAAGGTAAATGTAGAGTGATAGTGATTAGGAGATGACCGATAGAGAATTTGTACCTCCAAGTGATGACGGGTGAACAACATAGGAAGCAAGTTCTTGCACATCTAAAAGGTGGTAGGCTGTCGGGTATAAAGGAAGATACTAAGGGTGGAAGTTCACTAAGTATGGTGGCTGTTATTAGATGTAACAAACATCCATTAGTTAATCAAGAATCACTTTGTGGAAAGAACGATCCTTATCGTCTCAAAAGCATGTTTAACTGATCACCATAAGAACATATTTACTGTCGGATACGAGGAATGCTGTCCATAACCTCTATTTTGCCAACCAAGATGTGCTGTTTGGTGTTCTAGAATTTATTCTTTGTTGAAAATTTCAAGTTCTATGCATGTTTCATTGTTGCGCCTTTTTCATATTCCATGTTGATGCCTTGGAATCTTAAGCACTATCAAGTTAATGAAACCTTAATGATGGAGACACAACTTCCATGCCTTTAGATTATATTTTTGCTTTGCTGAGACCAACTTGATGTTTGTGGAATGTTCGTTTGTTATCAACTTAGCTTTGTTTTTCTTCCTTTGCCGTTCAATTGTGGAATCAATTCCCTGTTTGTTATCCTTTTGTTTCTTCCTTTGTTTCTCAATTTGGGAATCTCTCTTCTTTTATGTCCCTACTGTAAAATCAGGCATGTGACCTGTTATTGTTGTCATGTGATTACAAAATCGTAACGTAAGATTTTACTCCCAACTGAAACGAAAACTAGATATTATAGAGCGAGAGCTACAAGCAGCTTACAAAGGAGAGATGATATGTAGTAATACCTTGTGTAAATTTTGATCAGCTTACTTTTTTAATTATTTTTCGCTCGCTCTCTTTCTTCTTTTTTGCCTTTCTTGTAACCTCAAACAATAGTCTATGTTAGCCGACTCCAACTCATCTCGAATCATGGCAATTCGCATGCTCGTGCAAGTTGGTAAAATGGTAATGTATCGACAATCTTAATGCTAAGATTTGGTAACCTATAAATTTAGTTATGTCCCTCCCCCATCTCCCCCTTGTAATTAGGAGAATGAATTGCCTCATAGAGTAGAGAATGCTCCCAAATTTCCAGCTCTTTGAAAAATACTTTCGTACTGAATGTTGCAGTACTTGTGAATTTGAACCGCTCCAACATGATCCTTTAGCTTGTCAGTTTGTATCACAACAATATTGTAGTATACTCCCTATTATGTGAACCCCACTTTTTTTTTATCTCACAATCAAAGTTTCAGAAAATTCAATTTCAATTTCCAACCTCACAAAATTTATTTGATGCTCTCAACTGTCACCCTACTGTTTCTGTGCAACACAACCATAAGAGCATCTTAATGATTACCCAAAGAGGATCCTGCTCTAAACGAGGTCGGGCGGTTCTTATTATAATAATACAGAGGCGAAAGCAACAAAGAGACCGTTTTTAAATGACTTACTGAAACTGAATCGGCTACGTGTTGTTTCATAAATAGGTAGCATTTTAATTTCTCCATTCTATTCCATATTGATTTCAGCATGACACAAGGGGGTGGGGGTCGGGGGATGAGTGTTTGGTTGTGCAGGTAAAATAATTGCCAATTACACAAGAAAACAAGGAAAGCTGCAACTTTGAGGACTGAGAGTTTCCTGGACTGCCAAAGTGCCAAACAGAGAGCAGAAATAAACTAAAATACAATAAAATATAATATAATATATAATATAATATATAAAATAATATAATGTAGAAAAAAAATGTGGGGAGAAAAAAGGTCAGAAAACTGGGAGTAAATAGAAGATGGCAGGCAGAAGCAGAGGAGGGCAGGGAGGTTAGAGAAAAGGTTGAATTGGGGTGGGTGGTGCCTCAGAAACAGAGGGCAGGCCACCTATTGAAGAGACACCCTCATCCATTGCTCCACTTAAAGGGTTACATTCATCATTTATGGCTGTTTTTTTGACCCACTTCTTTGGCTTTTCTGTTTTGGCTTTTCTTTCCTCCCTTCCCCCCTTCTCATCATCTCTTCTTTCTTCTACTTGTATATACCCAATCCTCTATACGAGCCATCGCAATCATTTGTTTACCTATTTCTCTTTTGTTTGTCTGTTTGTCTAAACACGCCTATGATCTTGTGTTAGGTTGTCGATACGAGGATTATTTTTACATTCTACTCTATGCTTAAAAATCCGGTAACAAAAATAGAAGTAAATAAATGGATAGGAAGCTAGAATACCCATTTAGATTACTCTTTGTTTAGTGATATAGATTCATGGAATGTGCATTATAGGTTGTAGTCTTTGCGGGTTTCAATTTACCCAATTACCCCCCTTTGTCATTTTATTCGGAAATAGTGGAAATATGTGGAGATTTTATTCTGGATCCTCTATTGGCTTCGTAATATATTGAATTTGATTTTGAGATGTACTACTCCGTAGAACGTAGTATTTTCGTTGTGCTAATAATACACATATATGAAACAGTCTGATATGAGAGACAAACTCATAGCCTACAAGTAATTAAACGGTGAATATAAACGTATTTTGATTGGTCGTACTCGAGATGCCGTCCCCGTCCCATACAAAACTCACTCACTGTTGTAATGGTCATCTTATCCCGATTCAAAGTTCAGCTTCTAGTGGGCAGGTGATTGGCAAGTTGATATCACAAATTTCAATCTATCTACAGGAAAAATACTATTGCATTGTGTTGTTTTTAACATAATAAGTCTTTGTTTCTGCCAAAATTAATATTTTTGAGAATTACTTGATTGCCAGCTAAAGAAAAGCGAAATATGCCTAAATTCTAAGTGAAGTTTTATCAATGTGATGCTACTACTAGTTGTACATTATTTTTTCCTATTAATTATATATATTATTGTTAAGATTCTTATTGTCTTAATCAATTATTTAAAGATTGATACTAACTTGAGCTTACTTCTTACTTCTGGTTCTAGTCTATTCTATCTCAATCATATTTGGTTTCCACTAACACTATACATATGTGAAATTTTTGAACTAACTTCACTATATGTTTTGTTTTTAAATATGAAATATATTCTTCCTTTCAGCAAACACATGGACTGTTAGGTTATTTATGAGACTTATTTCAAACTTTTCGAACCTTGATGTTTTAATATCACACACTAGTCTTATACAGTAAGTTCTATGCACAATGAATAATCCAAAGCATATAAGTAGTATTTTCTTTGTGGTGGGGTTGGAGAAGGTGTGTGTGATATGTTTGACTAGACATGTTAAAAATAATTCGACGTGATTTTGGGTGGTTAAGTTACGTATCTGTGATCCGAAATAATGTTAAAAATATTACTTTTAAATACAGGTATGATCGGGATATATACGACATAATTTAGAAAGATAGTGTCATGCATAATGACTTTTTACTTTACTATACATGGTTAAACTGTTTATATTTAGAATATTATGTGAAATAATAATAAAGTAGAATATTAAACTTTATAAAAAATTAGGGTCCGTGTATTATTTTTCACCTTTATTATATGACGTCAAACTTAAAATCATTGGTTCAATACCTGGTTTAGTTTGACAATCTCCGTTTAAACTATGTTTTCTCTTATATACTATTTATTATCGTTAATTAGATACATAGATGGGTATTATGCGTGTTGAATGGTATTTCGTACATTCGTCGTCTATGGACAAACTTTGTTGCTTCATTGTCCACGAAAATGCGAAGTTGGTTTCATATAGATGAAAGTGATCTAACGAAAGCTAATTATCGAGATTATGTTATAAGTTGTATCCATATCCGTTGTGATCGGTGAGATGCTGGACAACATAATCGGTAGCCAGTATTGTCCAAAGCTATAGACAATGCAAGTTGGTCGCAAGTGAAGCTGTAGATGCATGTTATCCACATAGTATTACTCGGCCATGGTTGCAATAGCAAGGCTAAGTATTATATATATATATTACAAATAAGTCAAATACCTACGTTTGCATGTGCTTTATATTATTATATCATCCTGTTCATCACAGAATCAAGTAGTGAACGGTGGGTGCAAGACAAATTACATGGGACCTTGTTTATTAGTCTGCTTCTTATAAATAGTATTTTTACTATATGAGGTTTTCTTCTTTTATTCATTTTCAGACAATATAAATCTATATTTGTCCATAATTGCAGAATTTGTGGGTGCATATATATATACATGCATACACCTATGATTTCGCCTCTTAATAACCCAACATCTTTATAATTTCCTTCATTTTGTTACCCATTTTTTGTGTATCTCACTTGTCCCAAAAAGTACTATATAGTGTACATACACCTTGTACCATATGGTTTTTTTCACTCGGGTTGATTTGTAAAGAGTTGTTAATTATAATTTGCTAACGAGTTTCTAGATTTTGTGTGTATAAATGGATTCATAAGGACGATTTTGCCATTGTCATGAACACCTGCTTTCATGACTTTACCAACTAAGCTAATTGACATCTGCTATATTGAATTGTTGTGACGTAGTCGTCGTTATTTTTCTAATTGAGTTTTGTTGCTCATCATCTAACCACGTGAATCTAAAAAAAATATATACTACATAATAGAATCAATAGTAAAAATAGTAATATACATAATAATATTTTAGATTATCCATCTTTGTGTTGAACATAAATTAACTCGATAGAGTAGGTGAGTTAGAGTACACACACATGCCCAAAGTAGATGACTAAAGAGATAACATTATCTTCTTAAAAATATGGCACCTGCTAATCCTTAAGCCTTGAAGGTTAAAAACAATAGTCTAGTTACCGACCATTTAGGAACTGTTACTATCATCAACAACTAAAAGATGGCAAGGAAAGGGAAAGAAAGAGAGCAAAAGAAAAATGAGTAAATTAAAATCCAAGGTGACACAAATAGAGAAAAGAAATGCTAAGTTAAAATTAAGTTGAAGATTATTTGCTTTTTTTTATTAATAGATAGATTTTGGAAAATTCTATGTTGGTACATTTACGTTTTTTGGTTTTCTATGTTTTACTCCTACATTCTTGAGTTTCCGTGGTGTGCCCTTGAACTTCTTACTTGATCTATACCACGGCCTTCTTCAACTCTCCACTAAGGCCATGTTCTTTTGGATTTGAAGTCACTCAATTTACGTTCAGTTCAGCTTCTATAAGTTAAGTTATGTTTTACTTCAGTTCCTCTATAAATTCAATTCAGCTTCTATAAATTCAATTCAATTCAGTTTAGCTCTTATAAGTCAGCTTAGAAAAATTTAGTTTAATTTATACCTATTTTTCAATAACTTCAGCTCATATAAATTCAATTCAGATTATCATCACAAATAACCTCTAACTGACACAAACTACATTTAAACACCTCCAATTAAGCATGAAACAATAAATGAGGTTTCATGGATTATTGGCTAGGCTAATAAATTTTTTGGCGGATTAATGAATAATTGGATATGATAATAGTTAAATAAGCGAGTTATGGGGAATTAGCTTGATTAATAAGTGGATTAATAGATCAACTAATGAAACAAATTAATAAAGACAACAAAAAGTCTTGTGACGGTTATAAGCATGTGACATCTCACAAGTCCGTTCTTACTTGCTCTCCCACTTGCAGCTCGTAAAAGGTCACAAGCTTGTGACGTGACAAAAAGTTTCGGTCACAAATGAGAATTTGTCTAAGAACGAATCAATAAGGTCATAGCTAGTATTCTCTCAGGGAAAAAAGGTCTTAGCTAGTGTAGACGAAATTCAAAGTTTAGGGTGTAACATAGATTATCAAAAAGGGAGGTTAAAACAAAGAAATCCCAAAAATTTAGGGAGTACTATATAGAACAACCCCACCCCCTCTTATTTCATATTGCAATTAACTTAAGATTTGTATGCTCCGTCATTAGTAGATTTTTGTTATTGATATTAGGGTTCATACTTTGGATAGTTTTCATAAATTTGTAACTTGATTGTGTAAATGTGTATTGATAGGTATATCCGTATATGTGAGCAGTGGCCGAGCCAGGCGGGAGTTAATAGGACGATCGTCTTTGCTGTACAATTTTTACGGTCGTCTTTGTTGTACAATGTAAAAAATTGAAGCTTTTAGCTGAAATTTAGCTTTTTGTATTACTCTATAAAATTAGTGGTCCATTCATTTAATAGTTCATTCCCACTGAAATATCTTGCTTTCATAACGTGAAATCTTGGCTCCGCCTAGTGAATGTGAACCATCATTGTGCATAGCTTTGGACATTATTGTGAGAAGCCTATCTAGATGCTTTTTTGGTATCCCGATTGCCATTCTCGGCTTGACTCATGACTTATCGGGGAAGAAGGTTCGGGGCTTGAAAGTTCATAGCAAATTTATCACAAATTAGAGTTTAATTAAAGATCGATGAATGTTGAAACTAATGGCCTAGCCTTATTAGGGAATATTTTATTGTTCACAAATTCTCATTTAAGACGGGGGTATCCGTCTTAAGCTTAAGACGGATATCATATTCTCTCACAAAGTACCCATCAAGGGTGAGTGGAGAAGCACATGGGGGTGCCCACCTTGTCCCCTCTACCCATTTCCTCTCACAAAATACCCGTCGCAAGATCCGACCCGTCACAAGCAAGACCTACTATTTATTGTTTTAGATGCAAAGGAGTAAGTGAATGGAAGAGGATAATTTGACGGGGGCTTAGAAAGGGTGACAATGAGAGTATGTAGTGTTCGAGTCAATGAAAGGGAAGGATGGTAGGATCAGTATACGTATAACGCACGGGTATTTTCGTTGTAGAAAAATAGAGAAGGTAGCGTAATGTTGTTGAAAGCGCTATGAAAGGTAGTAATAAAACTATAAATTAAAGGTAGAAATTTTAGAAAATTGTATTTTCAGAGGGAATTATTTATTTATCAAATTCACTTAAAAATATTTTGGAAGTTAGAGACGATAAAATAATGCCTTTTCCTTTTGAATTTAATTTCGTTTCACAAATTCATGCTTCATAGTAATTCAATTTAGTCAAACAAATTAGTTCAAAAGAATAAGATTTTAATTAAGACTGAAGAGTATTCTTTTATGTAACTCGAAAAAATGTAATTAAAAAGCATACAACTCAATTGATGATAAAACGGTAACCTAAAAAGATTCTAACGAAATCAATACTACGTATTTTATAACACTTAGCAACCAAACAATTTGACCTAATGATTAATACAAATTGAGAACATGGTTTAAGGTGAACTACAAATTTAAGAATCAAACCAAAATCACTCATTAAAAATGAGAGACAAATCAAATGAGATTTTCGTAAATATCTCCCATAGCAAAACCTTTTTCTAACTAAATTGCGTCACCAAATAATCCTACATAAACCCTAAGCTAACTTGAGCATTATTACATTAAATCATGGTAAATTTAGTCATTAAGATTATCCTATAAAGGTAATTAAACTGTCAAGAAACTATCTCAACCAAAAATTTAAGCTGATTATTGGTGTTTCATGATCGATGTTTATACTTTTTATACGCCCCCTCACACGAATGTCTTTGGGCTTGAAGTGTGTTTCCCATGCCCAGTGCGGCTGATACGTTACTTTAGAAGTAAGGGTGGTGATATTTGAACTCGTGACTTCTTGGTTACACTGCATCTGTTACTATATTAAGAAATTATCTCAACCAAAAGTTTAAGCTGATAATTAGAGTCTCCGTTATCAGTTTTTATACTTTTAATATAAACACAAGAAGGCATATATATAAATAATTAAGGTTTGCCATCATTTTCATAACTCATAAAAAAAATGTTCTTTCCTCCATTTTTATAACAAATTGACACGTAAAGGGAATACTAATGTGGGACACATCTCTTCTCATGTATATATATACAAACCCAACCCTTGTTTGTTGCTCCACGATCTCATTTCCAAAAGGCAAAGAATTCATCTTCTAACTGAATTACACACAATATCCAAGTGCTCTACTTTTAAGTCTTTTATTTTAACTTCTCCTATTTGCCAAAAGAAATGTGCAACCCAAACCCAACTCCTCTTTCTCCTACCAAAACTCTTCCTATAACCACTCCTCATATCAACTCTAGTAATGCCATGGATCAAGACGACCTCCGTCGATGGCCGACCCTTCCCGAGGTACGCACACAAAAATAAAACTCGGAATAATACTGGTTGTGAACGTTTTATTCCTAATGTAACAACATATACTATCAAGTACGGAGTATCAATATAATAAAATAAACCGACTTTTAAAAGCTTGTATAAATTAAATACCACCCGGTACTGCTCTATCATTTTAGTTTATTTATTTTTGCACGTCTCATTTATTTTGTTTCCATTTTTTCAGGCAGTAGAAGAGCTAAGAGCAATAAGTAAAATATCAGGACCAACAACAATAACAGGACTACTAATGTACTCAAGAGCCATGATATCCATGCTTTTCCTAGGCTACCTCGGCGAGCTTGAGCTAGCCGGCGGTTCACTCTCCATCGGTTTTGCTAACATTACCGGCTACTCGGTCATTGCCGGTTTAGCCATGGGCATGGAACCCATTTGTGGACAAGCTTATGGTGCAAAACAAATGAAACTTCTTGGACTAACCTTACAAAGAACAGTTGTACTACTTTTTGCAACTTCCATACCAATTTCAATGATGTGGTTTAACATGAAAAGAATCCTTCTTTGGAGTGGCCAAGATGAAGAAATATCTTCTATTGCTCAAATTTACATCATTTTCTCAATTCCTGACCTTTTTTTCCTCTCAATACTTCACCCTCTTAGAATTTACCTAAGGACTCAAAATATTACCTTGCCATTAACTTATTGTACGGCCGTCTCGGTTCTCTTCCATGTGCCCTTAAACTTCCTCCTAGTAGTCCATTTTAAGATGGGCATTTCCGGTGTCGCAATTGCAATGGTTTTAACCAACTTAAACCTCTGTTTTTTCCTTGCTACCTTTATATACTTTTCTCGAGTTTACAAAGACTCATGGATAACTCCAAGTATGGATTGTATTCGAGGGTGGTCGTCTTTACTAGCACTCGCAATACCAACTTGCATTTCGGTTTGTTTAGAATGGTGGTGGTACGAGTTGATGATAATCTTGTGTGGTCTCTTGGCTAATCCAAGGGCCACAATCGCGTCAATGGGGATACTTATACAAACGACTTCTTTAGTCTACGTTTTCCCATCGTCATTGAGCCTTGGAGTGTCAACTAGGGTTGGTAACTTACTCGGGGCCAATTGTCCTACTAAGGCGCGGACCTCAATGATAGTGTCATTGGTGTGGGCCATGGTGTTAGGATTATTGGCCATGTTGTTCACTACATTGATGAGACACCAATGGGGACGACTCTTTACAGAAGATGTCGAGATTCTAAAGCTAACCGCGATAGCATTGCCTATTGCAGGGCTTTGTGAGTTAGGGAATTGCCCCCAGACGACCGGGTGTGGTGTTTTACGAGGTAGTGCTCGGCCCACCACCGGGGCAAACATCAATCTCGGGTCATTTTACTTGGTGGGAATGCCGGTAGGGGTGTTTTGTGGGTTTGGACTTAAGATGGGGTTCGGTGGGCTATGGCTAGGACTCCTTGCAGCCCAAGCTTGTTGCGCGATTTTGATGCTTATTGTTCTTTGTAGAACGGACTGGAATGTGCAGGTCGAAAGAGCTAAGGAATTGACAAAATCGTCGTCACAGACGACCACATTGCCAATTTCATCATCTGCAAAGATTATTCCAACTCTCGACGAAAAACTAGTGATGAAGACATCAACTCTTGAAACAGATCCTCTGTTAATTCCTGTGTAAATTAGTTAACTTTCTGTGTTTTGAGAGCTTTTTAACCCACATTTTTGCACATGGTACTTAACTGACCTCACTAGATATGTGATTAGTTTGTTTTTGGTCTATAATGAGGCGCGTAGACCAGTACAATGAGTCGAGGAGTATTCCGACCTGAAATCTAATGTACTCCAATACCTCCATTAGAGGTATGATTGTTCTAGTTTTAATCCTTGAATTGTTTCAATGAAACATGAAAATTTCGGACTTCTTTTTTGCAAGAAGAATTCGAACTTGTAACCTAATATTCGATATATCAAGTAGAAATGCATTTGTCCTTTATATCTTGTTAGACTATCCCCAAGCAAGGTCAATAGGTAGGTCATGACCTTACTTGGTCATGGTAATTACATCATTAAGAAAGATAATCTTGTGACCTTATTTTGTTAATTTGTGACCAAACTCATATATGGTCAATTTGTGACATTGCTTGATACAAATTGACCTCATTTGTGACCACTTGTGTGTAGCATTTCTATTGGTTGAATATTGAAGAACAAAAAAAAGGGTGCATATTTTGTTAAATTGTTTATTTAAATTTTGAGGAAATCAATTTAAATTAGTATATAAATTTTTGACCCATTTTTTTTGCAAATCATTTATTTAAATTTTCGTCGTTCAAATATACCCGTTGGATTAATTATAATATAGTCGTTGGATCGAATATAACCGTTGGATTAACTATATTAACGGTTCGTACAAATTCATGTGAAATTCGTGATTGTGCAACTCATAACGCATTAAAAACGATCTTATTGAGCATATTTGGCAAAACTTTCGTAACTAAAAGGGGCTTTTAATGCATTTCGTAGTATTCAATGTTTTAAATTTTTATTTTTTTTAATTATGTATGCGTTATTTTACATGTGAAATTATGTTTTTCCAATTTTTTCCAATTGTTAATGAAATCGTCTAATAATTTTTCGAAATAATAAAATTGTTATTTAATATTTTTTTTCCGTAAAGTAACTCATAAGATTAACATAGCCATAAAATATTGGGGTATTTTTATTCAATTAAGATATTTACAATAATAGAAAAAAAATTGATTTATAAAATGTAATGAAAAATAATTAGAAAAGTATGAGAGAGAAAAGTGGGATAGAGAATGTGGGAAATGATTGGGAATGATGTGAAGTGGAAAATGATTGGGTTGATGACCTAGGTCGTGACCTTCTGCTTGGGAGGGTAAAAGTAGGTCAAGATAATTAAAGTGAGATTAAGAGAAAAACCGGGTCGCGACCTAGTTAGCGCGACCTTTGCTTGGGGATGGTCTTAAACTAGTATGTTAATTTAACACAGCTCTCACCGTCTCACATTGTTTTACTAAACATTTTTTTTAACATGTGCCTTAAAAATATTCTATAAATCTGTATTTTTTTCATAATCCGTAATTATCACATAACGCAAAAAGACCTTCAAAATACAAAGTAGCGTTGCGACTTACGAGTCCTTATCATACACACTTAAAAAACTTTTGACTTTTGATGTTTTATCACTTTCTTTATTTTTAACACCTATATAATATATAGTGTCTCGTGGTGTCTATTATGAAGGATGTAGTAAGATATGATTAATTAACATTGTAAAGTAACACAAAGTGTAGAATAATTACATTATATTATTACATGTGTAACTAAGGATATAATATAAATAGTAGTTAATTTACTGCTTCATTACTATGGTGCTGAGTAGAATATGGGGAACCCATAAACTAAGCTGTCGGTTGTTTAGAGGTGCAATTAAAAACGGATCTTTTTCATTGTTCCCTACCATAAAGGGTTATTACATTTGACTACCTAAAATGGGAAATATTTGCCACAAAAAATTCCTTATTAAACCAATCCTTTCTTTCTCTTACATATTCTACTTGTTTTATTCTCTCTTTCTTTCATACACCATGAGACCATCTATATTATTCTTCCTAAACTCTCATATAGGACAGTCTCAAGCCTGTTTTTTTTTTTTACAAAATATAACCATTTATTTATCAATAGTAACCACTTT
The DNA here is from genome assembly GCA_022085475.1 of Heliosperma pusillum. Taxonomy (NCBI): domain Eukaryota; kingdom Viridiplantae; phylum Streptophyta; class Magnoliopsida; order Caryophyllales; family Caryophyllaceae; genus Heliosperma; species Heliosperma pusillum. The sequence goes on along the minus strand of JAIUZE010045444.1, from coordinate 18,863 downwards.
TCGGGAAATAGTGAACACTTTAGAAAAAAAAACATTTTTAGTCATAAAAAATGGTCACTATTTATCAAAAAGTGATCATTGTTAAACCATGCGACTGTGGTAGAGGGGCATTTGCGATTATTCTTATATCATGCATCTTTTTTTTTAATCAATTATTGTACCCTTTTTGCATTGATAAACCCAACTTCAGATAAATCCTTCCACTCTAATCTCTTTTGCTAATAATTAATTAAGAAATAATAAGTCAACTATGTTAAATAAAATTATTGGATGACATTGAATAAATAGTATTAGGCATTTGTAATTAATGGCATAAAAAATGTTGTTAAAATTAGGATTCTACTTTAGATTGTTAAGGTACATTAGATAAGAGAGACGACGTAAGATCAAATTGCTAGGATTCTATTACATGAAAAAAAAAAAAAAAAAGATATATGAATGAAAGCCCTAACTAAATTTTGGTAAGAGAATCAATTAAATAGTATGTTTTTTCTTTATATAAAAATAAAGATATGAGTAAGTATTGAATGTCAATAGAATTTATAATTAGTTAGGATTTTATATATATTTTTCTCTATTTATTTTTGATTTCACAATTTTTTTTAAATTAACGTTTAATAGTCTATTAATGAGTTGATCAATCCAAGAAATCGTAAACAGCAAAATGCAAAGAATAAATATATGAAGCATTCTTAGAAGAATGAACTTGAAGAGGAATGAGAGTTTTCTTTACTAGTAAATTTGGTCTCTATATTTTCTTCTTCTTTTCACATAACTAAATCAAATTACAATATTTTGGCATTTTATTAGAGAAAAATCTCGAGTAAAATTAGGTCGTATTTAAATTTTTTGAAGAGATAGATTAGGGTATACAACCCTTACGTTGTATTTAAACATTTAATATCTTTCAAATTTGATATTAACTTAGGAATTTAGAGTTAAATTACATGAAAGTATGAAACCATGCAATCAATACATATATTAACAATTTAGTTTCTTTTTAGTTTCAAAACTAAGTTTGTTGCCTTGCCCGGACTACCTCTATTTATCATTTAGATTTTATATTATATGAAATATAATTGCACAATTTAACATGTAAAGCTCAAACATTTACTATTTAAAATATGAGATATCCTAAAATAATGATGAGATATAAAATTTATCAAAAAATTATGAGACAAATTCACTACTATTAATATTAATAATATTATTTTTACGACATCACATGTTAATGTTATTACTATTGTTAATTTTCTACATTCGTTGTTACTACTATTACTTTTACTACTTTTGTCATCATTATTGTTACTTTCACTATTCCCGCATTTTATACTACAGTATTAATTTCACTAATTTGTTTGTTGCTACCATTATTTTCACTACTCTTACAACAATAATGATTGTTACTTTTACTGATCAAATAATCACAAATTAAAATATTGCTATAATTATTTTAAATAAGTATCAAGTACTCGTATTAGATTATATTATATATTTTGTGAATCTTGATTTATTTACCTCCTATATTTCTAAAATTGAACCTTCTTATATGAATTTTTATATATTTATGTCACTTTATTACCGATTTTTAGTTTCAGGATTATATATATATTATCGATTATCAATTTGATAAGATTTGTATTTAATTATTTATTATTCCCAAATAAATTAAGGGAAATGAAATGAGAGGATTTAAATGGGGTTGGGCTTTGAGGAAGGGTTCCCTAAAATGAAGGTGAAGAAGCCAAAAAAAGAGGAGCAATAATGAGGTGTGTCGACTTTTAAGAAGACAAGTATTGGGAACAGTAGTCATGCACTTGTGCTGCTGCATTTGCAGAAGTTGGAGCTGCTTCTGCATAACATAACATGTTTATTGTTTACATTACATAATATTACGTATAATAAATCCCGTCTCTCTCTATTTATTATCCGTCGTCCCCTTTTATACACACACATTCGTATGTGTATTGTACTCTAGGAACATAATAGTTGATCAATTCATTTACAAAATTGAGTGGCCCCCAACTTCGAAAAATAGTTAAAACTTATCCATTTTTGTTACCCTAAAATCCTTAAATATGACTATATGAGGCTTTAACATAAGTATAATTGTATAACATCACTAGGAGAATTCGCTATCCCAAATTTTTTATTCTGATTTAGCCCTTAGTTGGGATAAAGACTGAAGTCTGAATGATAAAAAATAGTCTTTGTAAAATGTACTATACCCCCTCCTATTCAATGTATTTGTAAACTCAACTTAGGTGATAAGTAAGCTTGAAACTCCAACAATGGAGGACAACAATGGAGAACAAGTTTCTTAATGAAGAAGAAACAAAATAGAATGAGATATTTTTATTGATTTTGTAAAGAGTAAAAGTCGTTTGTTAGGTAGAGCAACTAACTATATATACAAGCCTTGTCTAACTAACTAGTGTTGGTCAACTATTAGTCAACGACTCTAACTAACTAATCAGTTAGTTATAATTAATTCTACATTCCCCCCTCAAGCTGGATTGGATACAAGTCCAAGCTTGGAGCAAAGAAACTCATGCTGCTGAACTCCTAGGGGTTTAGTCATTATGTCAGCCAATTGTAAAGAGGAAGGAACATGACATGGAGAAAGGAAACCTTCTTGCAGCTTATCACGAACATAATGACAATCAACGTTCAAGTGCTTGGTTCGCTCGTGGAAAACAGGATTCTGTGCAATATGCTCGGCTGCTCTGTTGTCAGAGTGAAGAGGTATAGGCATTGGTACATGAACTTGAAGATCCTTTAAGAGAGCAGTTAGCCATACCATTTCTCCAGTCGTGTAAGACATGCTTCTATATTCCGCCTCAGCTAAACTTTTGCTCACAGTTTTCTGTTTCTTAGTTTTCCAAGAAACTAGAGAGTTACCCAGAAAAATGCAGAAGCCACTCAGAGATTTACAGCTAAAAGTGCAACTTCCCCAGTCTGCATCACTGTATGCTTCTAAGTGTAGATCAGAATCTGAAGGGTAGAATAAACCTCTGCCAACTGTTCCTTTTAGATATCTGACAATGTGAATTGCTGCTTGAAAGTGAGGCATACGAGGTTGAGTCAAAAATTGACTCAGGTGTTGCACACAATAAGAAATGTCGGGTCTTGTCAAAGTCAGATATAAGAGCCTTCCAATCAACCTTCTAAATGTATCAGGTTGAGAAAGGATCTCACCTTGTTCACTTGACAACTTTAGACCTCGAGGAAGAGGAAACTTGGCTGGAACACAACTTTCCATCCCCACATCTTTGATGATGTCAAGCACATACTTCCTCTGATTTATTAAGATACTAGTTTCATTTCGTGCTATTTCCAAACCCAAGAAGTACCTCATTAAACCAAGATCTTTAATAGTGAATTTCTTGTCAATCCCTTGCTTAATGAGAGCTATTTCCTCCTCTGAGTTTCCAGTGACTAGAAGATCATCAACATAGACAAGAATAGAAATGAAAGACTTGGTTGCTAAGTTGGATCTTGTGAACAAAGAGTAGTCATTTCTGGATTGAATAAAACCCAGGGACTGCAAATATTTGGTTAGCTCGACATTCCATTGTCTCGATGCCTGTTTCAACCCATAAAGAGATTTTTGTAGCTTGCATACTTGTCCTGGTTTGACACCTTTATAAAATATAACCCGCCGGAGGAACCATGTATACTTCTTCTTCCAGGGTGCCATGTAAAAAGGCATTATTGACATCTAATTGATGCAAAGGCCAGTTTTTTGCTGAAGCAACTGCTAACAAGGTTCGAACAGTAGCAAATTTGGCTACAGGAGAGAAGGTGTGCTTATAGTCTTTGTTTTTGACTTGGTTAAATCCTTTAGCCACTAGTCTTGCCTTATATCTCTCAATACTACCATCTGCTTTATGTTTGACCTTGTATACCCATTTGGAGCCTATAGCTTTATGCCCAACAGGTAGCTCAGTGAGCACCCATGTTTTGTTCATCTCAAGAGCCTGGATCTCCTTAGCCATAACCTCTTCCCATGCTGGCACACCTTGTGCTTGTTTATAAGTAGCAGGCTCAAAAACTTCAGTAGTGGCAACAAAGGAATGCACATATTCAGGATCATAAGCTCCCATTTGTGCCAAAACATCAGCATGAAAGGCTGCTGAAATATCATTAGAAGAAGTGCCCTTGTGATGAATGGGTAATTTTGTCTGGCACTCAAAATCCTTGAGTTTTGAAGATACATATCTTGTCCTTCTTGACTGTCTTAAAGGAACATTAGTAATAATATCCCTAGAAGAGACATTCAAGTCAGAAGAGTCATTAGATTGTACTAAAACAGTAGGACTTGAAGGAACATATTTATTTGCTGTTTGTGAACTAACTGAACCTTCAGAGCTTTCACTGTGAACTGAATGCACTGGATCTGAAGGGTGAGATGTTGTGGGAGTATTGTGAGAAAAGAAATGAATGGAAGCATCAGAGAAAGTATTTGGAATATTATTTTGTGTATTAGTTGTATCATTATTGGAGACATGTGCAAGAGCTTGTTGAAGCCAAATAGAAGAACTAGCAGGATTGACTAGGTCTTCAAAAGAACCTGAATTTTCTGAATCAGACCCCACAAAAGTTCCTTTAACATCTTTGTATGGAAACATCCCTTCTCGAAATACCACATCTCTGTTGACAAACACTTTATGTGTTTGAAAATCATATAATTTGTAACCTTTTTCTCCCAAAGGGTATCCAATGAAGAGACACTTTCTAGCTCTAGGGGCAAACTTGTCTTTGACAGTAGTAGGTTTAGTAGCATAGCACAAGCTGCCAAAGATTCTCAGCTCATCATACAAAGGAACTTCACCAAACAATACTTCAAAAGGACTTTTCCAGTGTAGAAGAGAAACAGGCATCTTATTTATCAAGTAGATGGCTGTCAAAATACATTCCCCCCAAAATTTTATGGGTAGGTGTGCATGAATTCGTAAGGATCTAGCTGTGTCTAGAAGATGCCTATGCTTTCGTTCAACACGGCCATTTTGTTGTGGGCGACCAACAACACTAGACTGATGCATGACCCCTTGACTAGCCAAAAAACCCAGGCATTCAGACTGGAAGAACTCAGTACCATGATCAGTTCTGAGTATCTTAATCCTTTTGCTAAACTGGTTTTGTGTATAAGCCATGAAATTCTTAATGGTATCAAGGATGGTTAAAAAATATCTAGCTCCAGAAAGAGATGGTGTCTTATATGGTCCCCAAAGATCCATATGAACTAGATCAAAAGGTGTTTTGGCATGTGATTGACTCTTATGAAAAGGTAACATATGATGTTTAGACATAACACATGTTTCACAGAAAAAATTCTTCATTCCAGACAAAGGTGTTCCAATGACATGCCTTATTTTATCTAAAGATGAATGCCCCATTCTGGCATGTAAAACAGCCAGATCATTACTAACATGAGTATTATTTACAGCAGATAAACTACCATTATTACTTATAAGAAAAGAACTAAATGCTTCTTTCCTTGAAAAAACATTCTGCTTGAACTTGTATAAGCCATCACTCTTCTTTGCTTTACCCAAGACAGCCTTACTTGAAGGGTCCTGGAACAAGCATTCAACAGAATTAAAGGTAACCAAGACAGAAGCATCATTGATTAACCTTCCTACAGACATCAAGTTTTGTTTAAAGTCTGGCACAACTAGAACATTTTGAAGAATTATGTCTGGTTGTAAATGCAATTTGCCAGCCTGAGTTACTGTTTTAACAGTACCATCAGGAAGAACAATGAGAATTGGCTTATTTAGATTTATTATGTCATGTAGCAAATGCATATTTGAGGTCATGTGATCCGATGCACCACTATCAACAACCAGCAATCAGTTACAAAGAAACATCCAGATGCAGCATTAGCATGAGATGATGATATTATACCTGCAAAATTTGCAGAGGCAGACTGTGGATCATTCATATTTCTGTCATTAAAGGTCTTTAGAACTTGCTGATAGACAGAGTTAACTAGCCCATTCATCAAGTCTGCAGTCAGACCTCCAGAATTTTGAATGTCTCTATTGTCAGGATAGTTTGTGGTATCCAAAGGTGAATCATCAATGGCCTCATCATGTTCTTCAAAAACATCTGCATTGTTTGCATTCCTTCTGTAAACATTTCCTCTGTTGTAGTAGTAAGTATTAGCCTGCCTTTGCCCATTGCCACGACCTCGACCAGGTTTAGGGGGTGGGTAACCATTCAACCTGTAACACTTTGCCCTCACATGCCCTGGTTTACCACAATAAGAACATGCCTTAGGTTTGGTACAGGCTTCAGCTAGATGTCCAAATTCTAGCCAATTGTTACACTGCTGTTCCTCAGTCCTGGCCCTTCTCCATTCATTTTGACCAGTGGGAGATTGATGTTTGACACTAGCATATGCATTTGCTTCTCCTAACACTTCTACAACATCAGCTATTTGTTTCTGACGTTCTATTTTCTGGAGTAAAGCAAAGAAGAGTGGTGACTTATACAAGTTCAAGCAGAATGTTTTTTCAAGTAAAGAAGCATTACCCCACACACAAATGAATTTGGATCACACAAAATACACAACCTCACATCTAAAAAAAGAAATATGGAAAAAAACATGAATAACCCAAAAAGGAAATAGGGAAGAATACCATGAATATGAGGGAGTATAATATTTTAGAAGACAAATTAGTCTTTGTATAAAAAGTTATGTAAAATGTACATAGTATATTATAGATTTAGTTTGAATAAGGTAAAAAATAATTCAACAAAAAAATTATTTCAAATTAGTATAGGTGACAAGAGTCTATATCAGTTCAAAAAAAATTCAAGCTAGTATTACGGTGATAAGAGCGTAGGTCAGTTTAAAAACTAAGATAATAAAATATTAAGATGTGAATTTAAAAAAGACTTTGATAATAGTTATTTTAAAATAATAAACTTCTAACGAGGTTATATTCATGTTAAATGTCAGACTACAATTTAATTTTTCTAATTGTGTTAATCTTTACATCCATGATTGATTATAATAATATTTCCTTTAAAAAATAATAGAATCTTGTTCTCTAATTATATGTCACTCAAAGTTTCGGACATATAGATACACTTTATTTGTTTACTATTATATCTCAAACTTTTACCCTTAGATTTTGTAATAAATTTTAATTTCAGCAGTTTGTTATTTTTGTCAAATAATTATTAATTTTAATAACGATTAAATTTTAAAAATTTGAAATTATTAATAGGATAAGTGAAACGACGTAAGAAACTAGTCACTAAGTTATAACTTTTAGATAAATTAACTTAGAAATCACAATGTCCCTTATTTTAAACTTTTGTATCGAACAACAATAAATGGTATTATACCTCCAGTTGAAAAATAATATTGTACAACTATTGATAGTCTCATTGAGCTAATACATATTTTTTCTGAGTTTTTTAAATTTTATATATTATATTTTTAATTTGTAAGTCTTTTTAAGCGTACTTAATTCACCATATAAGCATACTTAATTTTAAAGTTTTTAAAGACTTTGACAATATAAGCGTACTTAATTCACCAACCCCCAGTACCGGGTCTATAAACTCAATAAAAACACATCTCAAAAACATTGTTGTAAAACTCATACATCATGTGGTATAGTCTATGATATGAAGTGACAAACATCAATAACATGTATTACTTGGTATACGTGTTTTACATGTTATTAGGTTCAAGGAACTCAGGTTCATGGATCCGCAAGGGTGGAGTCTACTAGTTACAGCTTAGGTTGAAAATCTGATTTTTAAGGGACTGAGGTTCAAGCCTCCGTAAGAACAATTTTGTGAGTATTTATGGCATGAGACTATGCCTTCTAGATCAACTTCGAGCTTGTCACTCTCGGATAGCTTACCTTATATATGTGGTTTGTAGGATACCATGTATATCCGAGGGTTTATCCACTGCACACCAAAGATATTAACGGTGCAAACCCTCGTCGAAAAAAAAAAGAACTTGATTCTCTATTATTTTTAAAAAGTCTTGATCATGTGATGAGGTGGGGACTTAAATTTATCGACCTCTAATTAATTCAATTAAAATCAGTACCTGATTCTGTATGATTTATGAAATAATCCACCATTAAAGTAGAAAAACTTATTGTGTAGGAATTTTGCCTACCAAGTACCAATAATAGCAATAGTTCAAAAATTACAATAAAAGCACTCTCATTAAGGCACTTGGAATAAGAATATCATCAAACTTTCTTGTTTAGAGAATTTAATTACAAAATTTAATTTAAAGCCACGTACGAACATTGTTTATAGTCTCTTTTAGCTAACTTTTCTTAACCTAGTAGATCAACAACATGCAATGTCTTAGTACTTTACTACTTACATGTACGTAGCATCATTGAGTCATGAATTAGTGGCACTAGCATAATATATATAGCATCTTTTAAAGGTTTGTTTTTTTAATAAACACACAAACATGTTGGATTACACTAACCACCCATTGGTGGAAGTGGGAAAGTTTGAAAGTAGATTCAAAGAATTTACATTTTTTTGTCGTACTAGATAAAAGTATACTACAAATCTCTATTATATAGTTTAAAATTATGTCTTAGTCAGCTAGCAATTTGATAATAATTTATATTAGAATTTATAAATAATTATATGCGTAATTTATTTTATTAATAATTAATCTAATAATTATCTTATCTCCAATTACAAAATCATTATTGTAAAATTAAACTTATGAACGTAATCCACGTGAGAAAAATCTACTAAATAGAAAAAGAAAAAGGGATATATTCGTGGCAAAATAGGTCTTGAGAGCCATATTACTTGTAGACATTATGTTTCGACAGGCTAATTGTCTAGCTTGAAAGATTTATTTTATTAACACGTACGCCATAATAAATGAATACGCCTTAATAACAAAATCCAAATATAACCACACATGAGAATAGTTTAATTAGCACAACTATTGCTCAATGGACCTTATCAACATGCCTATTTATAAAATACCGAGTAGTTCTTCTTTACTTAACGACTAATTAAGCAATTCTTTAAATTTTTTACGCTTAAAACGCATTAGCCCACAACATGCGGTTATAATTTATATAGGGTATTATGTTCATATGTTAGGCTAGAAATTGGACATGAAACTATAAACTACACATTCTTTTTATGAAACTATGAGAAAATCAATCTTTTCGTTAAAACTACAAAGTATTTCCAATAAAAATATAATAATTAGTTATTCAAAGTCGTCATATATGACATGATACTTAATATAGCTTATAACATGATAGTATTTCACACGATGTCATATTAACTAACTATAATATAGACTGATACAATTTTTATTAAAAGAAATAATAATTATGTATAACTTTACTTTATAAATAAGTAAGTTAATTAACTCGTGTAACACACGTCATTTCAACCCTAATAAGTAATAAGGCAATAGAGTTGGTGTAAGGGTGCGACAATAAACAAATTTGGACATGGAAGTTGTGCTCCCCTCTTTCCTAAATACGTCTTGTCCAAAACACCCCCTAAATTCAACCACACTACCACGCTGTTCAAAAACAGCGGCTCAACTTAGCAATACTCATGTTTCTTGTTACATTCAAGGAGACGAAGAACAATTTTTTTAATTTTAAAACAATGCTTTAAAAGTACCCTCGGGTGGTGTTTCTCGGTGAAGAGGGGTAAAACGCGACGAAATTGTAGCTTATCAACCATAAATATCGCACTTTATGTCTATATAGCACGTAGGACCGCTGCCTAACTCACCAAACATGCATGCATGTCCATGCACCACCTCTTCTAAAGGTTGAATAAAATTATGTTGTTTAGAGGTTTGACCTCATGACCTCCAAGTCCATAAATGACATTTTCACCATTGAGTCGCAGGAAGATTAATGTTTATAATAATAATAATAATTCAAATGAATATTTCCCATTGACATACGTTTTATATGATACACAAAATACATGATAATATGATATATAGTTAAATTTAACTTTAGCTATCAATGTAGTGTTATAGCTAAAACCTTGAATTAGATACCAAACTTGCTAATTCACTTATTTTTGTTTCTATAATAACTACGTATACTTAACTACTAATTTACTTATCTACTAATTTACATTGATCTCCTAGATTAAAACTAAATAGATTGTTCCGTAATATTGTGTCGCCATACATTGGGACAACTTTAGTTAATGACAAATTTTCATATCTAAAAACTTATATTTATACTAAATTTGCTACCTGCAGCTTTACTTCGTCTCTATAATAGAGACGTAATTAGTTACCATTTTAGTTTGGTCTTCGAGTTAATGAGTAAATAATATATTTTTTTGTCTCAATATTAGTTGCTAAGTTATATACTCCGTATTTAGTAGCTGGGTTTTAACCGGTTACTAAATTAGTGGCTAAATCATCAGTCTCTTGTAGCGAGCCAACTAACTCAAAAAAATGCGATATTTGAAAACCCTAATTATTGAACAATGTAATATAACGTCTAAATGTAATTCAACAACACTAACAATTAAAAGAAACAACATAGATAACGATCTTTAACACGTGCGTTTAATGACTCAACCTATATGCTTAGTCCTAATAATGATTAAACGCATACAAATTATTAGTATAAAGCTTACTACTTTAGCCTAGATTAATAAAACAATTATAAAATCCAATCTTTAAACATGCAATAGAATAATGTAAATAATCACTAATTAATTAGAAATAAATCATAAGATGTATTAGGACACTAAAAAGTACTTTATAAAATAAAGGAAGAAAAATAATCTCACAATTAATTAATTGATAGCCCAAAGCAAACTTAATTGTCAAAGATAAGACACAACTTACAAGATATATAAATTTTGAGATTATATATTTCACATAATTTGGCACAAACTATACGTACTGAAACTTCCGATGATCACCAAATATACCAAAGAACGAATTTTTGAAAAAGAATTAGTTAATGTGTGTATCTATATATAATAAATTTCCCCAGTCACGTGATGATAATTGATATCATAATGGTTTCAAAGATATATGAGTATCTTTTATTTATCTCCACCAAATATATTAAATATGAAGAAAAAAAAATAAGTTTGTAATTGTATTTTTTTTTTGTAACTAGTTGTTTTTATTGGTTTCTTAAAGTCATGAATCATGATAAACGAAAGAATGATGGGAAGGAGTACCATTTACGAGAAATAAATACCAAGGATTAGAGATCTGGTATGGTTGTATAGAAAACAATAACTAATTATGTTCAACCATAAGAGTTATAAACTTATAGGCAATGCCATGATAGGCCAGGGTGTATAGTTATCAAATTTATTAGTGTGGTTTTCGACTTCTATCCACTTATTATATCGCCTCAATTTACATGTATAATTGTAAAAGATAATCGGATGTTTCTGTGTTAGTAACTTCAAATTTTAAATATCTATGTCAATATAATATACCAATTAAATGGATTCTACTATTATCTTTCCTCTCTCATTCCTACATACACCTACCCCATAAAAGAAAAGGAAAAGAAAATATGTTGTTGCATTATATACACGAATAATTGAATGCGAACTACTTTAAAACTTTACAGCTTTTCTTCCGTGAATTACTGATGAATTGTTATTTATTGTCGATCATTTTGTTATGTATCAGTCAATAGTTGTTTATTTTCTGTTTTGGTTACAATATGACATGTGCAAATAGAAAAGAATATAAATAATTGATGTATTTCACATGTTCTCGAACTCTATTTTTAAAGCACTAAATATTGATCGAGACAGAATGAGTATATATATGTCAATTCAATAACTCCAAATTATGATCTAGTACTACATAGCTTGGCACATAGAAAAGCCATGATAATTAATATGCATTGACATTTTGGATCCAAGCTCCAAAGTACAATCACATTATTGATTCTATATTGGCCATTGAAGTGAGGAAACGTTTTTTAAACACAAAAATACTTGACAAAGTACATTAGTATTTATATAAGTGGCAACTGAAAAGTTAGTGAATGTCATTCATTCTATCCCTTTAATTTTGCAGAGATCAGATGAAATAGTAAAGAAGTTATGACACGGTAAAAAAAAAGTAGAAATAAAAGTGCATGCATGTAATTGGGTAAACCATATAGCTTATAGGGTTGTACATACAACATTATATTGCTCTAGTCAATGCAATAAGAGAAGGCCAAGATGAATATGAATATGAATATGAACATGCAGTCGTGCAGCAGATCAGATCAGATTTCTATTCAAACTTGTTTTAAGTACGTTCAAAGATGCTCATCATGTTGCACAAGTATTATTATCCACAACAACATGTCAACATTGGTCGATTGATGTCTTAATAGGCCCCCACATATGTAAGGCATGCAGGTAAAAAAACATGCCGTTGGTCTCATTAAATACGAGATATATCCGTTTTCAATAAAAATGGCTCGAATCCTATTTCACAAGGAGACAAGTGAGAACTAATTGGATCTCCATTTACCGTTTCACTTGCTTCCTTGTGACAGGGGATCCAACTCGTCTTTATTAAACAAAAATATGTTTCATATTCAATGAAAATTTGTGAAAAAATGTAGAGGTCAGATGATGTGTGTTATAACAGATGTAAGAAAGATAATTAAGTGCTTGAAGAAAGACAACAGATTTACGTGGTTCACTAACAACTTGTTAGCTACGTCCACCGGCAGAAGGGAAGAATATTATTGATCTGGAGGAATTACAGATTTCAGAGTATACTCATAAGAGTATTCAGATTTCAGATGACTCAGACAGATTTCTGAATTACTCAGACAGATTGACAGATTTCTGAATTAATAAAACAGACAGCTTATGAGAGTTTATATAATACTCTCATAACAGATGTTTTCTAAACAGATTTAGGAAACCCTAAGACTATAGGAAACCCTATAGCAATTTCCTAAACAAATAAGGAAACTAAATCAGATCAGAATCCGAACAGATTCAAGGCATATTCTAACCATGTGAACGTAGCCTTATCATTGTATTGATGATATGAATCCATGATATACGTCATATATCTATATTTAGATGTCTCATAATAAACATTGTGATGATATGATGACGTAATAAATGCATATGGACTATGGAGTACATTTTAGTACAATCCTTATATTAGAATCACGGAATGTTAATAGTTTTTATCACTACTTTAAATTATGGACTATGGAGTACATTTTAGTACAATCATTATATTAGAATCACGGAATGTTGATAGTTTTTATCACTATCTAAAGTAAAAGCAGTGTTTACTACACGTGTCGTACATAAATGTCGAATAACTGAGTGATTTTCTTGACGATTTCAAAAAAATTGAATATCTTAGGGCCAAATTTATTGCATATATACCCAATTTTCTATGAATACTTTCCCACTATCTTATAGAAGTATAGATTAATTATCGCACTATTATTTACTTAGATATAATACATATACTTAGCTCTAAATGAAGCGATGTATGCTTTTAAAGTTTTAAGTGGTTATATGTCACTATAAAGTCTGTACATTGTACTTCATGAATGTCAAAAGCATTTTAAACCAATAAATGATGGATTGAACGAATTTTGATCTCCTATTTATCTTTTTAATTTATTTTTTTGATTCACTATTCAATGTGTTTGTTTCTAAAAGTCTATCGTAGAAACCCTATCATATATAATTCTTTTCTAGAGACGTGTTTAACGATGTGTACTGTTTGCATGTCCATATACTCCGTATCGTGGTAAATTAACAACAATAATCCAAAATATGTATGAGAAGAAGATTTGACAGTGAGAATTTGTGACGGATCTTGCCCTTACAAATGAGAATTTGTGATAAATAAAATGCAAAAAGGGGGCGTTTTGAAAATGCACCAAGGGAAGCCACATATGCAGGTTAAAAAAGAGGGAAGAAAAGTAGTAAAAGTGTGGGGTACGTGAAACACTAAGAATGAAGGGGGTGCAATGCAATGGCTTTCCCAAGACTACGTTAATCAACCAAATACTCTACTTAGTTTGACTAATTTTGTGAAATAATACTTGTCTACATTAGACAAAGATGAACAAAAAAAAGGCAAAGATAAAGTGATGGTTTTTAATTACAAATTCTTATCTATTTGGATATGCATCTTATTAGTAATGAACATTAATTAGTTTTATTATTTATCGATGTATTTTCATATTCATTTTATATTTAAACTGGTTTAAGAGACCTTTATTAATTTTTTTATTTTAAAATATGCCTAACAGGAGATCCAATCTTTTGAGATAACAAAATAAAATGTTAAGCTAGTTTTTCAATGAACCATTGAACTTTTAAAAAATCATTTGAAATAATATAATAAAAAAATTTTAGCATTGTATAGAACAATTGTACTTTTATAAGAGACTTAAATGAAAACAAACATACAACAAGTATAATAGTGTAATACAGAGTAATTCTTTTTGAATTTTTTTGTAATAAATAAAGGTTTTAGGTAAATAATAGATTGATGTTGTTTTTGGCATATTGACGTCTATTAGCATTTTTTACCAATCAATATATTTTTTGATATATTTGGTAGATAACATATTGAAATGGTAGATTTGACAATTTGAGTGCAATTTACTAATCATCAATCAATATATATATATAAGAGATTTTTTTCGAGCAATTCTATTGGTCAACATCATCTTTTTTTAATTTTTGGAAAATATATTTTAAGATCTTCCAAGATTACGAAAAAGATACTATGTAATATTTTTAATATCACAACTATTATTTACGTAAGAAAAAGTTGATTATCAATCTGACAAAAAAAATATAATGCAAAACATTTCGAAACTTATATATTTGGATTCTTAACGAAAAATGTTTTCATTAGAGTATAAATTTTGTATTTTTTTACTACCATATCATTTATAAGATCATATAACTATAACCTAAGTATATGAAAATTAAACAAATGACTTTAAAATATTTTTTATTATTCTAATATTAGTAGAATGGTTTAGTAGTATTTAAGAAATAATTAATTTATAGAAAAATATTATGTAGTATTTAGTATGTTATTTGTCCCACATTGAAAAATAACGTAGGTGTATGTGGTGAATATACTACATATAAAAAGTAGAATTGTCCCACATCAAAAATTTACCTTAAGACATGGTGATCCTATAATTATTAATATGAGTCATAATTAGAACTTATGTATCCACCCAAAATCTTTTGACTTTCTTAAGTATTGTCTTAGAGATCTCTTACAAGTTTGTATTATTATCTTTACAATAGTGAAATTTACATCATAAAAAATTAATTTAGGAAAGTTTCATAAATAATACTTTGGATATAAAAAATTAAGTGGATAATCTTTTAATTATTATATAAATAAAAATAATAGAAATATATATTTTTAAGACAAAGATGATGTACTACTTAATATATTATTTTTCTCACATTGAAAAATAATGTAGATGTGGTAAACATATTACGTATAAATTGTAGAATTATCCCATATCGGAAAAATAACATAAAGTGGCTAATCCTATGATTATAAATAGGTGTCGTCCTTAAACCTGAGGTATAACAGGGCGGACGCAGGAATTTGGTACAAGGGGGGCACAATTATTTTTTCGTATATTTTTTTCCATCTCAACAGAAACTTTTTTTTTATGTAAGAAGCAAAAATAGAAAAAAAACGTTGGATCTACACAACCTTTTCCCTTAATAAATGGTATTTATTGTTTTTTTTCATAAAATACTGTAACTTTCAAGTATATGTAAATTGTAGTTACTAATGAATAATATCTTGATATAAGATATATATTAAATACTAATAATTCATTTTATTAATAAATTCAAGTAGTGTAATGGTTGAGGAAGTTGTGTATTAGTTTGAGGTCTTGGGTTCAAATCTCATTACAACTAAATTTTTACTACAAATTGGAAAATTAGAGTAAGTAATGACATGGGTTTAAATCATAGTGGTCTATTTAATTAAAAAGTCTACCAAGTGGGAGTCGAACCCAGGTCTCTTGGGAAAAATAGGCAAATGCTAACCATTAAGACACTTAGATTTACATATATTATATAGTAGGTTTAGATCTATATTACAAACTTTCTAGAGACCAAGGGGGGCACGTGCCCCACCTGGCCCCACCCTAGATCCGCCCCGGGTATTAACCCAATTTTTTTTAATCTCTTAAAAATTGTCTTAGAGATCTCTTTAAGAGTTTGTAGATGTGGTGAATATACTATGTATAAATAGTAAAATTGTCGCACATCGTAAAATTAACAAAAGGTTGGTGATCGTATAATTATATATAGGAATCATCCTTTAACATTATATATCAAAGTAAAATCTCCAATAATTATATATAGGAATCATCCTTTGACCTTATATATCAAAGTGAAATCTTTTAAGTCTCTTAAATATTATCTTAGAGATCTCTTAAAAGTTTGTGTATTATTATCTCCACAATTGTTAAATTTACATCATCAAAAATTAATTTAGAAAAATATTATTAAAAAAAATTAAGTATCATCATAACAAAAATTATGAAGATAATATAGTTACATTCGTGGTAAAAAACCTCAAAGTATAGAAACTCATACTATTTATTTGCACATACTTGGTGTAATGTTTAGTATATTATTTGTCCCACATTGAAAAATAATGTAGGTATGGTGAATATATTACTTATAAATAGTAGAATTATCCCACATCAGAAAATTATCATAAGGTGGGTGATCTTATGATTACAAATAGGAATCATATTTGGAAATAAAGTTTCAACCCAAAATCTTTTGAGCCTCTTACATATTGTCTTAAAGAGCTCTTAAAAGTTTTTATTATAATCTAAATTATAGTTAAATTTACATCATTTAAAATTAATTTAGAAAATTATCATAAATAATAATTTTAATGATGAATTATTTAATGTGTTATTTGAAAAACAATGTAGCTATGGTGACGGGTGAATATATACTATGTATAAATAGTAAAATTGTCCCACATTAAAAAATTATCATAAAGTGGAGTGATCATAAATATGATCATCTTTTTTATATTGTTAATAAAATACTTTTAAAATATAATAAGTGACCTTTAAAATATTTTATTATTATTCTAATATAGAAAAAGATGGTGTATTACTTAGTTTTTTATTAGTCTCACATTGAAGAATTATGTATGTATGGTAAATATATTACATATAAATAAACAGTAAATTGTCCCACATCAAAAAATTACTATAACATATGGTGATTCTATGATTATAAATAGTAGTCATCCTTGAACTTAGGTATAAACCCACAATTTTTTTAGTCTCTTAACTATTGTGTGGAAGAGTTCTAAAAATTTGTATTATAATCGTCACAATAGTGAAATTTACATTTTTAAAAATTAATTTAGAAAACTATAATAAATAATAATTTTGATGATAAACTACTTAATGTGTTATTAGTCCCACATTGAAAAATAATGTATTTGTGGTAAATATATATACTAAGTGTAAATTGTAAAATTATCCTATACCGGAAATTATCACGAGATGGAGTGATCAAAAATATGATTATAAATTGGAGTCAGTTTAGTCTCTTAAGTATTGTCTTAATTAACTCTTAAAAGTTTGTATTTTATCTCCACAATAATGAAATTTAAACCATCAAACTTAATTTAGGAAATATAGAAAGTATTATATAAGTAATAATTTTGATCGGTGGTGTACTACTTATTAAGTTAATTGTCCTACATTGAAATATAATACAAGTATGGTAAATATGCTACGTATAAATAGTATAATTGTCTCACATCGTAAAATTATCATAAGGTGGGGTGATACTATAATTATAAATAGGAGTCATCATTAGAACTTAGATATCAACCCAAATCTTTTGAGTCTCTTAGATATTGTCTTAGAGAGCTCTTAAAAGTTTGTATCCACATTAGTGAAACCTACATTATCAAAAATGAATTTAGGAAGGTATCATAAAAAAAATAAAGTGAAAAATCTTTTATTTATCTCAATATACATTTCCTATATTATATTCAAGTGATGTTTATAATTTTTATATAAAACCTTTTACATTTCATTTCACCAAAAAATATTGTGAAAATGAGTCATCTTTCAAAGTTAGATATTCACCCAAAATATTTTGAATCTCTTAAGAATTATCTTACAGAACTCTTAGAAGTTTGTACTATTATCCCCGCCTTAATGAAATTTATTACATCATCAAAATTAATTTAAGAAAATATCATAAATAAAAATTTAATAAAGTATCATAAATAATAATTTTAATGGTGTACAACTAAATATGTTATTTGTCCCACATTGAAAAATAATGTAAGTGTGCGAAATATACTATGTATAAATAGAGAAATTATCCCACATCGAAGAAATATCATAAGCTGGAGTGATCATGCGATTATACATAAGAGTCGTCCTTTGACTTAGATATCAATCTAAAATCGTTTAAGTCTCTCAAATATTGTTTTAGAGAGCTCTTAAAATTTTGTATTAATTATGAAAATAATCTAATTATAAGATTCGTAGTAAAAAAGAATGTTATCATTATAGTATAAAATCTCATATTATTTGCACATATTTGGTGTAATTCTTAGTATGTTATATATCCCACCTTGAAAAATAATGTAAGTGTGGTGAAGATACTAATACCTATAAATAGTAGAATTGCCCCATATCAGACAATTTTCATAAGGTAGGGTGATCAACCCAAAATCTTTTGATTTTCTTAAGCATTGTCTTAGAGAGCTTAATTCTTAGGTACCTTGGATCATTTTTCGAGTCATATAGATCAAATATAAGTTGATTCCTGGCAAGGTTGGT